>QFDD01001366.1:0-34836 GCA_006871305.1 Vachellia collinsii
GATGATAGCCACCACTCTGGCCATGGCAATGCCCTTCTTCAATGAGTTCCTTGCCCTGCTCGGAGCTATTGGGTTCTGGCCTCTCATTGTGTTTTTCCCTGTACAAATGCACATTGCGCAGGGACATATAAGAGCCCTATCACTCAGGTGGTTTGCGCTACAGCTGCTGAGCTTTGTTTGCTTCCTTGTTTCATTGGCCGCAGCTGTTGGTGCCATTCATGGAATCAGCCACAATCTCTCCAAATACAAGCCCTTCATGTATAAACAATAGTCCACTTACACCATGTTGTAATAAATTAATTAACCCTATCTTCAGGTAGAACTAGTGTGATAATCACGTGCCCAAAGGGTGCTGTCTCCCTTGAACTTGTGAGCTTTTAAAGAAGCATGGCGTTATACCTTTGTAGTAGCCAAAGTGAGTCTCTTGCTTTCGCATACATATTCTTAGAGTGATATCTTGAACTTCGATCAAATTAGTCAAAATTACAATTACACCATTCATCTTCAAGCTGATTCGATTAAGCCATTGTCTCTATTATACAATGGATGCACTTGATTGGCCCATATTATATTCTGACTTCTATAATTATACCGTGTTTATTTAAATATATGATTGTTAAGGGTGGAAATAGGTTAGGCCAGGTCAGGCTCTACCCTAAACAGGTTAGGCCTATTTAACATGGGACAAGTTTGACCTGTGGCCTGTATACAAATGGTTTTCTGAGTTTGGGCTTGGGTTTGTTTTCGGCTAGCCTAGCCTGCGGCCTGTAGAAAAACCTATTTTTAGGCTAATAGGCCATAGGCCAAAAGCCGAAAACAGGCTTGAAAAAATTATAAAATCATTTAAAGTACATTAAAAAAATATTAAAATCTAATTAATTAACAAACACAGCCTCATAATACAACAATTTAGAAAATATGAAATAAAAATCAATAGAAATGAAAAATTGAATACTGAAAAGCTTGCTTTAAAAATAATTAAGAGAACTAATAAATAAATAAAAATTGCTAGTAATGATGTTTTAAAATCATGTATTCTGGTGTTTCTAAAAATCAGCAAGACGTGTACATCTCTCCATCTACAATTTTGAACAAAACCAAGACCAAAACATAGGATTGGATAAATATGATCTGGCTTATTAGTCGGAGGTAAACCTCCATTAATTTCCATTTCACCAATTGTAGAATCTATTTGGTAGGAACTACATAGGTCTTTGATGATGATAAAGAAAGGGAAAACAACAGGGATTTTTGGGTAAAGAAAGAAATACTTGGAGATTTACAATGAGTTTAATAAATGCAGTTGCGGATAGAATGTTAAAGTGAAGCAAGAAAACACTCAGATTGAGTCTTGTGAGATATATGCTGATTTATATAAAGGTAAATGAATGTATAAATATTTGATCTCCCAATTCACTAAGAGATGTATTGGTCCAATGATAAAATTTTCGTCAGTCATCACTAAAGTCCTATTTCTCTCATGTTCAACCCTTCTAAAATTTTTTATAATGTGTATATATAATAAACAAATAAATTAATTTTTTTTTTAAAAAAAAAAGCCCAGGCCTCCCAGGCGGCCTAGACCTGGGCCTGTAAACTGTATGGCTTGTGCAAGCTTTTATAGACCAGGTTGTAGACCCCTAACAGGCTGTCTGGCCTGTTTCCACCCCTAATGATTATATATCTTTAAATAATAGCAAATTGTTCGGATGGTTAGGTGTCAACTTAATTTTGAAAAGGAGAGAATGCCAACTTTTTATCTTTTAAATTGTCAATAAAAGAATAAGATCCTTAATATTTTAAAATCTTTCTAACTTATTTAATCCCCAAGTGATATCATCAAAAGTTCAACAACCTGTTTTCAAGGTTGTTTCCCTTTTTTTTCATTTGGCACATTCAACCAATGGTTATCTTTTTTTTTAAAAAAAAAAAAATTCTATTAGACACATGTATCCTATCGAAAACAATTCTTTTCAATGTATTGTTGGGTACTAAATATAAGCACATTTTTTTATTAAAAATTTAAATATTAGTTTATCATTTTATAAAAAACTAACTCCTTCAATTTTCACACGTAAGTATAGAGTACAGGCCAGTCCAAAAGTTAGTGAATTTTTTCAAAGTTAGAAGGAGAAAATTTTCAAAGTTGATCCACTTTTCATATCACAAGGCCCTTGAATGTGGGTGGACTCGGTCCAATGTGGTCTGAACTGTCTTCATGTCGACAGATTCTTCTGATATTCTACGCCAATATAACACTCGGTGTGAAGTCCGGATGGCCTTTTCTTGCGTATGGAGTGCACTAACATCAAATCACCGTGTCGAGGTCAGTTTTGGAACTTAGAAGGAAATTGCATCACGACATTCAGTTTTGTTTTTTCAACTCTGGAAATTGGAAATTGGGCAACAAACAAGAAACATATGATGCTTTGCATATATATGACTGTTATGAGAAGACTTTGAGGGTGCATCCATAGAGAGTGATTTCATTTAATATCTTGACCAATCGTCTAATATAATCCTGTATTACAATAGTCAACAACCACATCCTAACCCCACTATGTAAAATTGATAATGTGACCCTTCCTAACGCCAACTTGCCTTTATCTTCTTCACCAACCTCAATTACTTCGTGAAAAACAGAGCCCCTGAGATTTTCTTTCTTACCTTTCTTCTACAGCAGAGCCTAAGCTTTGTTATAGAGGGTTTGGACAAAATAAACAGCAGCCACGTCTTAGCTATCAGATTTTTTTTTAAAAAAAAAAATTGTCGGTTGAATTGTAGCCAATCTAATCCAGTCCACTTAAAAAAAATTATAAAAAGGAAAAAAAATATAATCCAAGTCAAAGTCTCCATGATTTGAGTTTGTTCAAGGAAAAACAGAGGTAATTCCCCACAGGAAAACAGGGGCTTGAACGTTACATCATGGCCTCTTGGTTGCAACGCCGAAACCCAATCTCACCCCCTCTTGGCCAACTCGTCTCCTGTTCATTGGCCAACACTAGAGAAAGCAAATTCTTAAAATAACCACATATTAAATCCTCTGAGAAAAAATGATGACAATCATGCACTATACTAGTGCCGCCTATCGTGTTGCTTCAACCAACCTATACTAAATACTCAGGTACTAGGGTAAAACAATTGGACAGTGCCCAGACTCAGAGTGGCCCCTCGCAGAATAAGATAACATGTTACAATTATTAGCCTGTCTTGTTACTAAGCTCCGTGTTTGAACAAACCTCCCAACCACGTGTGAGAGACTAGATCACCACCGATGATTGATCATTTTTCTATGGACCCGTGACCGCCGTCTCTCAGTGGCACAATTGTAATTACACCCCCTCACGTGTCTGGTTTCTTTAACCTGCCCATCCGTTATAAATTTGCACTGGTTCTCAGTAGTAACCACTACGCAACTTCACTGATCTCCCCCATGTTTGAATTCTGACCGTTGGTTGCCATGTCTTCCCGGCAAATTTCCGAACCAGACCATCAAACTGGAACGTCTCAAATGTCCGGAATCCTCTTGCTTGGTTTTACTTTTCGAGTGCATTTCTTCGTCTTCCTCGGCTTCTCAGTGCTCTCCCGTGCAGATTCGCGTACCGCACGCTCCGAACAGAACATCCTGCTCAACGTTAAACATCAACTGGGCAATCCACCATCGCTTCGTTCGTGGACCTTATCATCCTCTCCGTGCGGTTGGCCTGAGATACGTTGTGCCGATGGCGTGGTCACCCAGGTCGTTCTCTCAGGAAAAGGTGTCTCCCGGAAGCTACCGCCAGCTATCTGCGACCTCAAGAATCTGACGAAGCTAGACCTCTCAAACAACAACATCCGCGGAGAATTCCCGAGATTTTTGTACAATTGCACCAACCTCCAATTCCTTGCCCTTTCTCAAAACTACTTCGCTGGCCCGATCCCCGACGATATTGACAGACTCAAAACTCTGACGTTCTTAGACCTTAGTGGCAACTATTTTTCTGGCGATGTCCCGGCGGCCATCGGGAGATTATCGAAGTTACGAACGTTGTACCTCCACAACAACGAATTCAATGGAACTTTTCCCAAGGAGATTGGGAGCTTGTCTAATCTCGAAATCCTCGCTTTGGCCTATAATGACAGATTTGTGCCCATGGCAATCCCATCGGAGTTTGGGAACTTGAGGAGTTTGACATTCATCTGGATGGCAGGCTGCAATTCCGTTGGTGAAATCCCTGAAAGTTTTGCCAATCTAACGAATATCGTGCAATTGGATTTGTCAATGAACAATTTGACAGGTAGCATTCCCAGTAGTTTGTTCTCTCTCAAGAATTTACAATATCTGTATCTGTATCACAACAGATTGTCTGGTGAAATACCCAGTTCGATCCAGGCCTTGAATTTGATTGACATTGATTTGGCAATGAACAATTTCACGGGTCCGATTCCTAAAGATTTTGGAAAGTTGGAGAACCTGACCGTACTTAGCCTGTATTTCAATCAATTATCTGGTCAGATTCCGAGAAGTTTAGGCCTAATCAAAACGCTGGAGTACTTCAAGATGTTTAGCAATAAGTTGAGTGGAACTCTTCCTCCAGAATTAGGCCTATATTCAAAGCTTAAAGTGTTTGAAGTCGCAGACAACAAACTGAGTGGCGTATTGCCTCAATATTTGTGTGCCAATAACGCTTTGCAAGGTGTGATTGCTTTTTCTAACAATCTTGGTGGACAATTTCCCGAGTCGCTAGGAAATTGCACCACACTGCGCACAGTTCAGCTTTACAGGAACAATTTTTCTGGTGAGATTCCTGCAAGTCTTTGGACTTCGAAGAATTTATCAACCTTGATATTGAGCGAGAACTCGTTTTCTGGTCGACTTCCAAGTAAGCTTTCATGGAATATGTCGAGACTAGAGATCAGAAATAACAACTTCTCAGGAGAGATATCGGTTGGAATTGTTTCCGCAATAAATCTAGTTGTGTTTGATGCGAGAAACAATATGCTTTCTGGTGAAATTCCCAAGAAGTTGACGGCCCTTTCCCGACTTAATTCTCTCAGGCTTGACAATAACCAACTTTCCGGTGAACTACCATCCGAGATAGTCTCCTGGCAGTCCCTGAATACATTAACGCTCTCGAGCAACAAACTCTCTGGGCAAATTCCGGGAGCTATTGGTGATCTCCCTAATCTTGTTGACTTGGACTTATCTAAAAATGATATATCTGGTGAAATCCCACCTCAGCTTGGCAATATGAAGCTCATTTTTCTCAACCTGTCCTCTAACAACGTTTCTGGTAGCATCCCCGATGTTTTAAATAACCTCGCATATGGCACCAGTTTCTTGAACAATCCCAATCTTTGTGCTTCTAACCCAAACATCAAACTTCCAAAATGCTTGACCGAAATTCCTCGGCATCCAAATAAATCTTCCTTCAAGTTGCTTGCCTTGATTCTTGTTCTCACCATCATTGTGTTGCTAGCCACTGCTTCACTGGCCGTCTACAAGTTCAAAGACATCTCAGGAAAGAATTCCAGGTGCAACCTTTCAACGTGGAAGCTTGTATCATTCCAGAGGCTAGACTTCTCAGAATGGAATCTCTTCTCAAACCTGACAGATGATAACCTCATTGGCAGCGGGGGCTTTGGAGAAGTTTACCGGGTTCCCTCGAATCATCCGGGTGAGCATGTTGCTGTGAAAAGGATTTGGAATAGCAGAAGATTGGATGATAATCGAGAGAAGGACTTCATGTATGAAACCGAAATCCTAGGCACAATTCGGCATTCGAACATTGTGAAGCTTCTGTGTTACATTTCAAGTGAAAATTCAAAACTCCTTGTGTATGAATACAAGGAAAATCGGAGCCTTGATAGATGGCTTCATGGAAAGAGAAAAGCATCGACCACACCCAACAATCATCTGGTCTTGAAGTGGCCAACAAGGTTGAAGATTGCCATTGGGGCCGCGCAAGGATTGTGTTACATGCACCACGATTGCTCCCCACCAATCATCCACAGAGACGTAAAGTGTAGCAATATATTGCTGGACTCCGAATTCCGGGCGAGTATTGCAGACTTTGGGCTAGCCAGGATGTTGGCGAAATCTGGGGAGCCACATAGCTTGTCTGCCATAGCGGGATCTTTCGGCTACATACCCCCAGGTGAGCGATAAAGATAGAAGATAAGGAATATTTTTTTTGCGGCGTCAGATTTATGAACGTAATCTTTACATGGCCTAACTTGCTTTTGCAGAATATGCCTATTCAACCAAGATCAACGAGAAAGTGGATGTATATAGTTTTGGAGTGGTACTACTGGAGCTTGTAACTGGAAAAGAACCCTATAGCGCAGAGGAGCATACAAGCCTAGTGGATTGGGCATGGCAGTATCACAGTGAAGAGCAGTGCCTTGCCGATGCCTTGGACGAAGAAATCAAAGAAGCATGTTACGTGGAGGAGACGATAAAGGTCTTTAAATTAGGCCTAGCTTGCACAAGCTTATCACCCTCGGCTAGACCTTCCATGAGAGACATTTTGCGGATTCTACAGCAGTGCTGTCCACCGGATCATGACGGTAAGAAAATGGGAACTGGGTTTGATATTGCTCCCCTTCTGGGCGATGCCACGTACATTTCTAATTACAAGGATGGTAGCACGGCAGCAGGTGAAAGTGATGAAAGTTACTTCTGAGCTTCATGACAGAGTTGTAGACTCTGTTGTGGCACATTATTTACGTCCAATTATTCAAAATATAAGCCAAGTGGGAAATGAGGATCTATACACGGGTTTGGATTTTTTTTTTTTGGGTTACAGAGTTTACATACGTTAGATTTTAGGGGTTTAGTGGGTTTCTTACTTATACCTACTCATAGATGGCCCACTTATAAAACTTTCATACAGATAGTGAGAATTTAACTCACAACATATCAAGTGAGTTTTTTATTATCTGAACTAACATTTGACCACTGCTATGTTTGGATGTTAACGTTAAAAACAAAAAAATATACCAGCAAAGTAAAAAGAAGGGGGATTGGGAGAAAATCCCTCATTAAGAAATTAATTACAAAATGAGATCTATCCAGTTATACACGTTGAAGTTCAGTTATATGTTATAGAAGTTCAATTACACATATAAAAAAAAATCTTATTTTGTAATTAATTTTTTATCAGAAGGTTTTTCCCAATTCACAAAAAAAAAAAAAAAATGAACGTGTGTTTTTCTTGTCTCGCTATCCCCCACCCCTCTCTTAAAACACCAAATCATACGGAGACCAGACACCAGAGACGATATTTTACATACTTTTTGCATTTTTTTAACAACAGTTCTTCACCGACAATAAACAGTGATCCTGATCAGCTTCTAAACTTTTAAGAACATGCACAGCGGTGAAAGACCAACTCAATCATTAGGAGTCTTACCTTCCCCGTCTAAATTATCTTGACCCAGTCAACTCCAACTATCAATTACATTTACATCATGTATCGGCCACATCATAAGCAAACAATGGATATCAACTTCTCTTAAATATTAATGACCGTTTCAGATTAACTTTTAAAAAGTGATAGTACATAATTTAATATAAATTTGTAAAAAGAATCTTATCTCAACTTACATAAAAGTGATTCTGAAAATGATTGATAAATAAACTATTAATCACGTGAATATTCAAGTCGTATTAGACAGCAATCAAAACTCTTCAGATTAGATCAATATTCACAGATAACAGGATAGAAAGAGGCCACAATTATGAGCATATCTGCATTAAGCTTCATCTATATACAAATGATCCTCGAACATCAATCCCCAGGCGGGACCTTAACTAGGCCCATGAAAATGAGACGGCAGGAGAATCAGTGGAGCCATTACGTAGTTGTTACGTAGGACACGAATTAAAGTCAGTCGTGGGATTATGATGAGGCCTGGCCTGACCTTTTGTTCCGCCCCTGTTTCCTTGTCTGCTTTCTTTCTATTTTAAGCTATATATTGGCGAGGGCTAAATTTCGTCTACTATCCAATAAAAAATTAACACGTGATATGTCTTTGTAGAATTTGTTAAATATAATTCCTGAAAGTGAGATCACATTTATTGCGTCGAAGTTGAGACATGCAACCTTATTCATCATTAAATACATATTATCCACCAAAGAAATTACATAGGCAAAATGAGAGAAGAATCTTCCATTGAAGAATTAATTAGAAAATAGAACCTGTTTAATTATATATGTAAAAATTCAATTGTATATCGTGAAAATTCAGTTACACAAATATGGAATGTCCCATTTTACCTTTAATTACCCAACAGGAACTTTCCCCAATTCTCCGAACTATAGACACAATTTCATGTTTAATTTTTTTTTTTGTAATTTGAATTTAATTCCTGCATTCTCAATTGTTTACAAGAAATTCGTTGGGTTGTCTTTCTGGGAATGGAATCAGATTCTGCTTCATAGAGTCGAGATGCAAAATCTTTATTATATCTTTATTCTAGGCCAAATCTTTTATTATTATTTCTACCATGCAAGAACCATATTCTTGTATAATCTGCTGTTCAGGAACAAAACATAAATTTTTATTCAAAAAAATAAAATTTATATAGTGTGAACAAAACATATCTTCCCACTCGTTTCATCTTGTTCCTTTATCAGTATTTTTTTCTTTTTGATACATCCTTTCTCAGTATTTTTCCTACATGAATATAAAGTGTGAAGATATTATTATACTAATATCTGTACTAAGATTTAGAAAAAACATATTATGCATAAATTATAAATAATACTACTCTTTCCTCACCGTTTCATTATGTTTGTTCGCTTTTGAACATTTTTTTGGGGTGACAGGCTTTTTAAACTAAACGAAGTGCGAAGATGTATTTTTAATATCTATAATCAAATTTTGAAAAAAAATACGACTAGTATATCTGATATTAATGGAGTATTTTTTTTTGCCATGGATATTAATAGAATAATTGAAATGATAAATTTATTAAAATTTATTTTAAGAAGTAACAAAACATTGATTTAAAAAGTGATTTCAATAAATATATATAAAAATTTTATTTCAATTTATATAAAATTAATTTTTAAAATTGATTAACAACCGCTAAATTTTGCGGCGTAAGTGTTAACTATGGCTACAGGTCCCGGGAAAATTGCGCCGTTGGTTTTTCATTTCAGCCACCTCCTCTGCCTGCGGGCGCCCAGTGCTGGTTGCAAGACACCCTGGATTCCTTGGCGGCATTGCTCAGTACCCTGTATTGCACTTCCAAGAAATTTCTCGAATCTACGCCGTCAGTTTTCGCCGGGACGAATTGATAGGTTCGATCTATATTGGAGAGCATTCCTTTCCCACGCTATCTCCGTCATCTCTCGCGGCGCAAGCATATATAAATGCTGCTTTCCGTGTTCGCGAGAGTCAAGGCTTAAGGAATCTCATTTCTTTTCCCGTCGCCATCCTTCTTCGAAAGGAAAAAACAGGGGAAAAAAGGGAAGGAAAGTGGAAAGAAACCGAAGCACAACAGATGGGATCCCAGGATTCGCAGATGAAGATCGTCCATGGCGAGTTTGGTTACATACTTGAGGACGTTCCTCACCTCAATGACTATATTCCCAGTCTTCCCGTATCTCCCTTCTACTACACTGTTTCATTTCCATATTTTGTTTTTGTTACTTCTTCAATCTCAGTTTCTTTTGCGTGGAAATGTGTTAGTACCGGCAACTTAGAGAAACGACACTCTCGTGTTTATTGACCTCAAGATGAATCCTTTACAAGCTTTGATTTTATTGTAGCTTGCTGTTCACTTTTATAATTTTATGTTGTCCATCATTATATTCGCAGGCATACCCAAATCCGCTGCGATCTAACCCAGCTTATTCAGTTGTGAAGTAAGTGAAGCCTTCTAATCTGTTAATGACAGAATGTGCGTTGCTTGCTCTTCTTAGTCAATATGCTGATTCTTAATTGGCTTGATAATTATCATCAGGCAGTATTTTGTTGACGTCGATGACACTGTTCCTCAGAAGGTTCCATTCTGCACGTTAGCTTCTTTTTCCTTCTTCTATCTCAAACGTATTTAACATTCAGTCTTCCCAGTTACTTGATCTACGAACTCCTTTTTCATTCGTACTCAGTATAGTCTGGGAAATGAAAGGCTGAAAGGGGGAGGAAGTTCTTCTATTATTACATTGAAATAGAGCAAACTGAAGGCAAGGCTTCCGTCCCCCTTTTCTTTGATCCTTTCAATGCAAAAGAAGAAGGAAAGGAAATGTATTTTTTCCCTTTCTTATCATCATTATCATAGTGCATTTGTTTTCACTTCTGTGCAATCTTTCTATAGGTTGTCGTTCATAAGAATGGTCCAAGGGGTGTACATTTTCGACGTGCAGGGCCTCGCCAAAAGGTAACTTTTTCTTGTGTGGATGTATTATTGAAAACCGTTTGGATTTAACCGACAGCAACTTAATATGCTGTGCAGGTATATTTCAAGTCAGATGATGTGCATGCGTGCATTGTTACATGCGGTGGTCTTTGCCCTGGACTCAACACGGTGATAAGGGAAATGGTCTGTGGTCTATCTCACATGTACGGTGTCAACAAAGTCCTTGGTATAGATGTAAGTGGTATATTCACAATTAATTTACGTTCAATATATTATCTGTTGCCTTGTTATACAGCCTCTGATTTGCACTGGTAAATAAAGCTTGATAGTTGTGAAATCATGGTGTACTCGTTTTGCCACATCTCTGTTTTTGACTTATTTCATATTTTCTGTAGAAATGACATGGACAATTACCCTTGCAGTCTTCATTCTCATTTGTTGATCTAAATGCCATTTACTTTGTTAAAATCTTTTGCACAAGCCCATTCAATGCTTCCTTAATTCTCTTAGTGCTTACTCTTGTGATTGGTCTACTTGGAATTTGAAAAGGCTTATTTGAATTTGATGCCTCATGCTAGATTGCATCAATCAACCGTTCCCAACTTGGTATAATTATTTTGGATGTTAATACTTTTTTCTTGGAGAATGATGTTACATGTTAGTACTTAATTGGATGCTAGAATGATGTTCTCAGTACAAGATGTGAACTTAGAGAGGATTTCATCTATGAAAGGTATTACAATCAGTATATATTTGTTTGCAGTCTCTTAGGTCAATCAGGTCTACTTGGATGCATCTATAATTCTTTATGTCTTTATGAGCACTTCTATGTTTTTCTTAGGCTTGCTAGGGTTCTCTTAGCTCTGTAGTTTGTCTTTGTTTCCATTGGATTTTTGTAGCAACTTAATGTCTGTGCTTTGAACTTCTCATAACAATCTATGAATATTTTGCAAAATCAACATTGAAATTAAAATTAAAATAAAGAGTAAATTATAGAAAATTCTACTCAGTTTTGCTAAAATCCATCTTATTTCCAAATTATTCACTTAAGTCAAAACTTTATGAAAACGCCTTCTATAAAAGAAAATGTAGGACTGGTGGCATATGAAGAGAAAAGTATGATGAATAGTTACATGAAACATGGGCATGTCATGGGGTTTGCAGGTGCTACTTAATAAATGTAGGTGCTGGAAATTAATTACTTTCTATTCAAGGTCGAGAACGACAATTTAAGATCCAAAGGCACCAGATTCGAACTATTGACTCATGGTGAAATCAACATGTTCACACCAAGAAGTCATAAGTTTGAATGGCAATTACCTTCTATTCAGAACTTACTTCAATATAGATTTTTAACTGAACTAGTATTTGGAATTTTGGATATCTTGAAATCTGTTTTATCTCCTCTTCATCTTTTTGACCTTATGAATTGATTTGCACTACCATGTGTTGATGTACATTGTTTCTCCACCAAATTCCATGTGGTTATATACAGGGGGGTTACAGAGGTTTCTACTCCAAGAACACCATTACTTTAACACCCAAGGTGGTTAATGATATCCATAAGCGTGGGGGTACCATTCTTGGGACATCACGAGGAGGGCATGATACTTCCAAGATAGTTGACAGCATACAAGATCGTGGAATTAACCAGGTCTATTATGCATTAATCTTATTTAGATGAAGTTTCCTGGATGTTGAATGCTGAGAAAATAAATCTTGTTTGTTATATGCATTTAAACCTGCACAGTTTATTGTCATGGTTACAGGTTTATATTATTGGAGGAGATGGAACCCAAAGAGGAGCAGCTGTGATTTTTGAGGTATTTTGTATTAAAGTTGTTTCTCTTGGCCCTAATGAAAAAAGAAAATAGGCGGGGAGGCTCATTTCACTTACAGGAGAAATATGGCTTGCATATATCCAAATAGGCAGTCAAGGATTAAAACTATAGCCATATAGACAATTCTATCCCATAATTTAATGCTCTCGAAGCTAGGCAAATTCAACTCCAACACGGTAAACAACATTCCTAAAAGTGCACATTGCAACAAAGTTTTGTTATCCTTCGTATCAAATCCTTTATAATGAATTTGGATAAACTAATCCAAAGTGCTAGGTTGCACAATCTCTCCCCAATAATACCAAAAGAGATTATTCCTAAATCAACTATAACTGCTGGACAGTGAAGAAATATAGGCCAATTGATAGCTAAGTCTGATATTCTGATAGTTTATTTTCAAATTCTATCAAGAGTTTTAAGCAATGAATCTTGGGAACAACATTTTTAATTTCTGTGGACCTGTTCTACAACTGCTTGATTGAGTCGTTGTCATTCTTAGTATCTTTTCATATATTAGGTAAACATTGTGAATGAATTTTTGTTATGTGCAGGAAATTAGAAGGCGGGGTCTCAAAGTAGCAGTTGCTGGAATTCCTAAGACCATAGATAATGACATCCCGGTATGCTTGATCAACTCATTTTTTAATGATTTCTAATAACCAGGGAAGAGTTGGTTATCAAATTTTTGAAGGAACTTGATGTAAATTTCTTCTTTCGCTTTTAGGTTATTGACAAGTCTTTTGGTTTTGATACTGCTGTTGAGGAGGCTCAACGTGCCATTAATGCAGCACACGTTGAGGCTGAAAGTATTGAGAATGGGATTGGTGTTGTGAAGCTGATGGGACGTGACAGCGGTACACATCACATCTATATTTGACATCTTATAAGAGTCTAATCTGGACAATATGGACCTTCAGTACTTGGTTGTCTTATGCAAATATAAATGACCTTATTTTTTATTGAAATCCTCTTAAATTATGTCAGTTGCATTTCCTTAACTATCATGAGTATCTATGCCTGTAGGTTTCATTGCAATGTACGCTACTCTTGCTAGTAGAGACGTGGACTGTTGCTTGATTCCAGAGTCACCCTTCTACCTTGAGGGAAAGGGCGGACTTTTTGAATTTATTGGGAAAAGGCTAAATGAAAATGGACATATGGTCATAGTCATTGCCGAGGGAGCAGGACAAGATCTTCTTACAGAAAGTATGCAGGCTGCGAACCAGAAGGATGCTTCTGGAAACAAACTGCTTCGAGATGTTGGTCTATGGATATCTCATAGGATTAAGGTATTACTCTTTTAACGATATTCTTTAAATACATTACTTTTTCCTCAGAAGTTTGTATAGTCTACAGGCTGGATATGCAGACTGCTAAATATCTTTTAGAACATCCAAGTGCTATCAAATCAACGTTATAGTTATATGATTATCTTACCTGCTTACACTATATGGCATAGACTGCTAAATATTTTATATCTAGGTAGACAACAGTGATCCATTATTTGGATTTTTAAACTTGGTGGTATTGACAGAGTTTGGCCAAAAAGATATTCAAACTCAATGGCACTGTTTGAGCAAAGAATAGCATAACATTTGACCTATTAACTTTTGGTACTGTATCATATAGATCCTGGAGCCTTGTGCACTCTGACGTTCTTTTTTCCTCTAATAGGATCATTTTGCAAGGCAAAATAAGATGTCTATTACTCTCAAATATATAGGTGAGTTTCTCTATGCTGACTCCTCTTTCATGGATTTATGTCTTCCTATAGTGTGCTATTTTGATGGCAGAGGAGAGAGCCGAGGGGAGAAGATTGGTTGCTTCTTCTTCTTCTTGATTTTTTTTTTTACTGAAGATTTGAAGCTTCTTTTTATTGAACCTGGAAGATAATTTGGATTTCCTAAACTGAGTTATCCATCTGGCAGATCCTACTTACATGATCCGGGCAATTCCAAGCAATGCATCAGACAGTGTCTACTGCACACTTCTTGCTCAGAGTGCAGTTCATGGGGCAATGGCCGGTTATACTGGATTCACAGTCGGACTGGTCAATGGCAGACAAACTTATATTCCATTCAATGTAAGTCACGTCCTATATACTTAGGTACTGATTCATCACTGTGCGTGTGCGACTGTGCATACAGCGACTGCTAGCCTGCCAACGATAAACCCAAAATATATTGTTCCTTCTATAACTGATATGAAAGAGTGAAACTTCATTTTACATTACTCATTGTCATATGTAAATGCACGTGAACAAAAACAGCTGATGAAACATCATGCCTATTTGCTCTCTATTTGCACTCAATAATTTATTTGGTTTCCAGAGTTAGTATTTTCGTAAAATCAGAATTGTTCTGACTACACTGTGGATGTCACAATTTTGAAAACCAGAGAATTACTGAGAGGCAGAACAAGGTTGTAATAACGGACAGAATGTGGGCAAGACTTCTTTCTTCGACCAACCAGCCGAGTTTTTTGAGCCCCAAAGATGTTGATGAAGCCAAAAAGGAAAAGCCGCCTCGAACTCAGTCGTTAGATAATAGGAACTGCGAAGGGGCAGCAACTAGATAAACAAGCTGACAGTAATAATGGGGCAAAAAACTAAACCCTGGCTTTGTTTGTCTCCTGTTGTATTTGGTGGTATCATTTCTGGACCAAGACCGGCCATGCTGGATGCTTGCAGTGTTGGGAACTCTTAGATTTGTTCTTATTGTCATATAACAGTCTGTATTTTACCAGGGTCACTCCAGTCATCAACGATGATAATGGATAATGCCACTGAAAGTGAGGTTTCCCAAAATGACTAGCCTTCTGGATCATCATTTTTCTATGGTTTCTGCTGGTGGGTCGGTGGCAAGTGACCTGAGAGTTTCTAATCCCAATAGTTTTCATTTTTTTGCTTTCTTTTTTTTAATCAGAAATCTCGACAGATTAACTAAAGGAAAGGAGATAAACAAGTGGTGATTGTATTTGGGCAGAAGTTGACGAATGATTGTTTTGACCTGTGTTTGGTATGTTCAGGTGCTTTTTGATTGATAAACTCCATATATAAACTATAAACTATGGAATAGTTTCCTTCTCGGTTGGGAAATCATTTAATTTACATTAGGGGTGCCATGGAAATTTAGAATAATTTCTTTCTTGGTTGGGTCTTAATTGAGAATTTCAAGATGTTCTTGCTTAAGGGTAACACCTATGTGATGTTATTCATATGCTTCAGGTTCCTCAGTTAAGGTATGACGTGTCATTTTTCGTTTTGGCAGGACATGAGCATTTTTTTTATAATGGTGTTAACTAACCTCTTGACCATCATCTTGCCCTACTACCACTCTTCAGTTCCTGAAGCTTTCCCCTCGTCACAGGACAATCCATCAAACCTTGCGAATGCCATCCTTCGATTGGGAGGGGTTGATATAATTCCTCTTAATCAACATGCATTCTCAATATATAAAATTTTAATTTATCCTATTCTTTAAATGGCAGTCATGAATTGAGGGGTACAAGCTAAGTTTCAACTCCGACGGTTCATAATCAAAATTTATCATCATTCCGCACCATATTTTCTCGTACCAACGGGATCTTGTTGCGGTATTGTATTTAAACTTCGTAACGTGTGTGTATATCCAAAAATGCCCATAGGATGTTTTCTGCATTAATAGAAATTTGAAGCCGAAACCTTATTTTTAAAGTGCCGAAACCTCTGGTAGTAATCACAGGCGTTTGTTCTTGTCATTTATCGTTATGGTTTTCATTCATTTAAGAAATTAAGATAATTCAATTACTTTATAGTACTCATATTTGACAGATTCAGTAGAAACCATGGAGAGAAGTGACCCGTTAAGATAAAGGAAGACCGGTGGAGCGTGTTGGGCCATCCAATCCCATGCAGCGCTGCCGCACTACTCTTGTTCATCTCACGCCGCGTTACATGGCCGCATCCTCAGCTTCACATCACTGCGTACTCTTCCCGCTCTCCTCAACAAACACTCTTCTCTCTCAATTCTCTGTCTTCACCTCCTCACCGCCATTTCCGATCAGACAAGACCTCTGTCCTATGCACCCTCTGATCATAACTCCCCTTCAGCACCGCCGCCGCCTCCTCCACGCCAAACCCTCAAGCTCTTCACCGCCGCCATTCTTGGCCTCCTCCTCCTGCTCTTGTCCGGATTAACCTTGACCGGCACCGTCGTGGCCTTGATCTTTGCCACCCCACTTCTGGTTTGGTTCATCCCCATCCTAGTCCCCGCCGGTTTAGCCATGTTCCTTCGAGCTGCGGGTTTTCTGTTTGCCGGTGGATATGGCGTTGCGGCTATGGCTGTATCATCGTGGATGTATAATTACGTTGCCGGGAAGAACCCAACGAGATCTGATCGGCTTGATTACGCCGGAGCCATAATTGCAGATAAGGCCAGGGACATGAAGGAAAGGGCCAAGCATTATGGGCTCAAGCAGGGTATGGCTCAAGACGTTACGTACGGGTCCTAATCTACATATGTTCTTGGAGGCCTTACCATCTGAATTATTTTTTGTTTGGTTGGAAGAATTCTGCTTCTCAGGTTGTAGTTTTACCATGTTCCCATGGTTATTCGTTGTTGTTTTTATTTTGTTGGTATCTTGTTCGATTCCTGATTGGAGTCAAATCTCTTGACCTTTGAAATCTTGATGTAATACTGTTAATATATAATAGGATCGTTTCGTAACCCTGGTCTTTGGTCCTTTCTCCTTTTTTCTTATGGGTTGGAGGGTTTGTATTTGCTTCTGTGTGTTTTTGACGCACGCCTGTAGGTTACGGTGGGCCGATCGAGTTGATACGAGATCTCTAATGTATCAGAAATCAAATTAGTTTTTAAAAATTGATTCGATTTAGACCAAAAAGATTATTCATGCTCTTTTTTTCCCCCAAATGATTACGCATGTTTGTCAAATAAATAACTCCTTTGAAACTTGATCAGCTGAGCCTATGATTCCATATTTCCATCATTGGATGACAAAGTGCTTGTTTTTTACAATTCTTTTTGAGATTTAAAATACATTTTAAATTTAAAAAACCTAAAAGGTTACTTCTTAACGGAATGAATTTTATTAAAATATATTTTAAATCTAATGTTTATTTAAACATAAATATATTTTTAACCAATGTCATTCTTCAAATGGGCACAAATCCTATAAATGAGATTATTTATTTATTTTGGCCAACCATCTAAACGAGAAATTAAAGGTACGATAAATGCAATTCTGAGACCCATCACACACTGTCATATCACATCATAACAATGCCCATGCCGCAATTAAATTATTTTGTGAGACCAAGGAATTACAAAATTAGTGATATATATGGAAAATTAGAAATACAGGCAGAGAGTATATTTTTTTAAGGAAAAAGTACGATGAAATTATATGTAAAATTTTTTACGATTAAACAATTCTATGAAATCAAGTATTTACTGTTAAGTTCTGTTAAAAGCTCTACGTACTGAAATTAAATTATTAGTTATAAGTTATAACCCCGTATTAATACATTAACAATGATTTGAAAATAATTATACGATTTTATGGGACTGTTTTGTTTAATTGTAAAATTTATTACACAAAATCTCATCGTCATTTTCCCTATTTTCAAACAAAATTGTACTCAAGATCATACGGTCAAAGTGAATCCTAAAGGGTTTATTCTTGAGATTACATGTTGCAGTAAAATAAAATCATACTGGGCTAAATTATAAAAAAAGGATTATCATACATAAAATCACGTGCAAGGCTTATTAGTTTCTTTAATATTTATTAAAATCTCTTCTCGACGATTTTGATTTTCACGGCACAATATATCTCAAATATGTTCTTATAATTTTTCTTTGTCAACATATTTTTATAATTATTTATGAATGCTGTTAAACGTTTTCGAGCTACGGTTCTAGTTTATCACTTCAACGCTTTATCCTTTTCCTACGAGTTTACCTTTTTTTTTTTTGGACAGAATCTTGACGGGTTTACTCAAACTCTCGATTGTGACCTGGGAAACGAACGAACCTCTTAACGACGTCGTTGCCGGTGTCGTCCAGTTGCACAGGCGCGCGCACGGAGAGATTTTCAAGCGAAAATCGCAGCATGGAATCCCGAATTATAATCAGTTTCCGACTCTGCGTAAAAGCCTTACCAAGTTACATTCTCGTGTGAAGATGGGACATTGAAGTGCTACGTTGAATGAAAAAAAAAAAGTACTAAAAGACTGAGGAGCCACTCGATCCTGAAGATCACATACTGAACGTCGAATATGGTGAGATTATGTTAGGTTTACAAAAAATTCCTCATTCTCACTCATCTCCGTGACGCCTTCCTCGTTCTCGTCATTAGCTACATGGATATGCACGAGTTTCATTGTTTTCCCTGTTTTTTTTTTCTCAGTTCTCTATTGCTGCTATCAATGATACAGACTCCAGAAGTCGGTGGGAACCACTTGCTCCAACGAAGGAAGCCCAGGTATGCATATTTCCTCTTTGGTTTATTTGGTTATAGATAATACTCCTGAATCTTGATAGTACAGTTTAATGAGACGACAACTAGGCAGAAAGCCCATCTCTTTTCCTTATGCCTATTTGTTCTTGGGATAACTGTTGTTGGCTGTAAATTTTGAGTCCCATGGTTGGAGCTAAATCAGTTGGCCTTGTTTTCCGATTTATGCTCTTCCTTGACGATGGCTAACAAGAAAAGGGGAGGGCTGGCTTCTGCAAGTTATGACATGAGCATTCCCAACATTTTCCCTTGTTGTTTCAGGAATTTCATCTGTCTCAAACTTATCATGAAGGACTTCTTAAGTTACAATCAAAAGAATATGAAAAGGCTCGGGAGCTTTTAGAATCTGTTCTCAAAGATCCTCTTATAGCTAATGCGCAAGTAATTTATTTTTCCCTTTCATAAACATTTTATATGTTGGGGTGTCCCAATTTTATTTTGAAATAATGATTCGATGAATTTCCCTTTGCCAGGTGGATAGAAGTGCCAGTGATGGTCATCTGTTACAACTCAGGTTTTATCTGGTGCTACAATGCAGACTTTATATTCACTGTTCTTTTATTGTTGTATGCTTCTTTAATCTCCTCTGTCAAAATCCAGAGTATTCTGTATGATGTATGCCTATTTTTCTCAGTACAACACATGTTTCCTGCCCTTTCCACAAAATAAATGGATTTTGAATATGGTTAACTGATATCTTCCCTGCATTGCAGTGGTTTAGTCAAAGTGAACAGGACTTCTCTAATTGGTGTTAGTCAGCTTTTTGTCGTGGAATTTATGCCAATTGTCTAATAAGCTAGTTCTATTCCTTTCTAGTTTGCTAATTTGTATTCACTTGAAATTATATTAGTGGTACTTATGGTTGCATCTGCAGATTTTTGGCGTTGAAGAACCTAGCCTCCGTTTTTCTTCAGCAAGGTTCCTCTTATTATGAGAATGCATTACATTGTTATCTTCAAGCTGTGGAGATCGACTCTAAGGACTCTGTTATCTGGAACCAACTGGGAACATTGTCATGTTCGATGGGTCTATTGAGTATTTCACGGTGGGCATTTGAGCAAGGCCTTGTATGTAGCCCTAATAACTGTAAGTACCCAGCCATCCTTTATTCTTTTGTACCATGCTTCACTAGTTACTTGAGTGCACCTTACTTTTCCTCTGCATTTACTTGTGCTGGGTTTTCCCTTGTTCTCTTTCTTCATCATGGATTCCGCTTGAATGTGACCTCCTGGGGGTCTTTTTGTTTTTATCTAGTATTTATGCATCTGGTTTTTCTCCCCTGGCTATGCCTTCAGGGAATTGCATGGAAAAACTTTTGGAAGTTCTTATTGCTATCGGTGATGAGGTTGCATGCCTCTCTGTTGCAGAATTAATTCTGAGGCATTGGCCATCACATTCTCGTGCTCTGTATGTTAAAAATACCATTGAAGAGTCAGAACCATTGCCATTTGCTCCCAAAGGCATAGACAAGCTGCAACCTAAACATGTACGGCTTAAATTTTCTATCAAGAGAAAAGCTACAAATGAAAATCCGGATGAGGTTGTTGCATTGAAGAAACTGAAGCAGAACATAGAAATTCAGTTAACAGAAGCTTCCTGGGTGGCTCTTGCTGATGCCCTGCTGGAAATCTTATTTCCATTGAATGATCAGAGTTTTAAGACACAGCCTGAAAAAGCAAGCAAGTCTAGGGACATCAGATTGAGCATATCTATATCCTGTTCAGAAAGTGGTATGAACTCTGTGATAGGAAAAGGGCCTACTGGTGATAATATTGCTTTTGGTGATGGTATCATAGAAAGCTCAAGTTCCTTTAAAGGAAAGGAAGCAAATTCCCAAGAAGAACAACCACATGAGAGGCGAAGTTCTCGTTTGGAGAGGCTCAGGAGTCGTAAACCAGGGAAAGAAGAATCAGATTCTTCATGTGGCAAGGACCATGCCAGGTTTGTCAGTCAATATCTAGAATCTTTTGTTGCTGGTGAATTGGGTGGTAGAGATTCTCTTGATACCACTACATCATCCAGCATAGTAAATACTGAATTTAATGAAGTTTCTCGATTTGTAAGAGAAGCCTCAAAAAACTACGGTGCTTACCATGTTGGGCACTTGCTTTTAGAGGAGATTGCAAGACAAAGCCTTATGTATCAAGATGCTTTTGTGAAATTCCTGGAGTTGGAGAAATTGACAAGGCACTGGGGAAAGGAAAGAACTGCTCAGTGTAGTCTTTTTCTTGCTGAGCTGTATTATGACTTGGGGTTGTGCTCTCCCTGTGGTCCTGAGCAATCAAAGTTTATGTCAGACTCATCTTATCATCTCTGTAAGATCATAGAGTCTGTAGCTCTAGATTATCCTTTTCGCTTGACTCATGACTTGAATGAAGGCTGCTCTTTGGAAACCATTACCTCTGCTGAGGATAATTCAGACAGTTCATTTCTTATGAAAAACAATTCTTTTTGGGTTCGATTCTTCTGGTTGAGTGGTAGATTGTCTGATTTTGATGGCAACAAGGCAAAAGCTTGTGAAGAATTGTGCACTTGTTTGTCACTTTTGGTAAAGAAGCAAAAGTTGAATGATTCCCCGTGTTCAGTCTGCCGCTCCCATTGCAAAGTTATAAAAGAGCTAAGCATTGACAGAGTTCTTTATGAAATCAATATATTAAAGGTCGGTTTCCTGATGGAAAAGTCTGTCAATAAGATGGTTGAGAAAGAGATGTATTCAGAGTGTGTATCCTTGCTTTCTCCGCTTCTGTTTTCTACACAGGATGTCTACATTGATTCATTATCTTTAATCAAAGCAGATAAAAAAGATGAAAAGATAACTTCGGTTGAACTCATGGCTCTGGATGTTCTAATAGAAGCATGCCAGAAGACAAAGCCAATGGACGTGGAGCTCTATTTGAATTGTCATCATAGAAAGCTTCAGATACTGATGGCTATTGTGGCGTTGAGTATGTGTACCACATCTTTTAAACCTTCCCATCAAACTCTGGGCATTGGTACTCCTCCTAATATTGAAACTGATTCAAAGGAAGGTTCGGGTAAGCACTTTAGTCAACTGGTGGCTGAGGAAGTCAAAGCACTCTCCGACTGTGTCTCAAAAGTGAAGAAAGTTATTGATCAATATAGAGATTCTGTAAGTAAATATGATTGTTTCAGTACTCTTGGATCATTGACATGAAGTATGTTCCTTGATACTCATTACCCAGTTCGATTGTAAAGAAAGTTTACACACTAGTTTATTATGATGCGCTCTTAATTGTCTGGTTGTTAAAACCAATTAATTTTTGCCCTTGACTTTGACTGAATTCCATTATTGAATTTAATATCTATATAATAATTAATTGTTACTTATTATTAATTATATAATATACCCGATTCCCCTAATCCTTGGACGTCTAGATATGTCATTGTGGTTCAAAAGCTTTCCCTTTGCATGCGGAAAAAAATTTCTCATCCTGCTGCCTGTCTTGTGGTATTTGGCTGTGTTTTTTGGGGTATTGGGTTTCTTTTTCTTCCAAAAATAAAATTACTTGAATGTCCTTATTGACATATTAAGAATACAATTAGAGTCTCATGTTGGAGCTTAACATCAACTTGGTTGCTTTTTTTTTTTTTGGTCACATTTAGAATTAAAATTATAGTTTCATGCTATCAAATGATATTGAACGTAAATTGGAGAGGTTTACACATACCCATCGGAGTGCTACAGTGTCCAAGTGTAATTTTTTAAAACAAGATGGTTATCAAGTTTGACTTTCCGAAACCCCTGTTGTGGTCAATTTAATTCATTCTAGTTTTTCCTCTTATGTTACTGAGGACAATGTTTTTCAATGAGAATTCTCTTTTCTATCAAGCAGAATGTGGGGTGAGGGTTAGTTGGGGGTCGGGCTATATATAACTTGGAGTAGTTTATTTATTTTAGTTGTTTTTCTCCTTTTTTAAGTTTTGCCTTTAATTATTTATTTGTTCCAGATTACTTTACTGGATTCTTTTGTTAGTAGAAAAATGAAAATGTCTTGTAAATCTTAGTCTGCAATACTATCAGCCATCCAAATTTTCTACGTATTTTTACTATTTGACTTATTTTTCCAGATGACGTATACAGCTAACTCCTAAATTTGCTTCTCCTTTTGAGTCTTATATATCGAGATGGGCGTCCATTGAAGTTTTCCCCCTCCATGAATGATTTTTGCACAACCTTTATTCTTAATTATGGACACATCAAATTTGCGTATCATAATTTTGTGAGGTCATTAATGTGGATTCTGGAAACTTGGTTTTGGTGACAACACCTTTTGTTTCTTCAATACTTTTAACAATTGAATGTCATTTATAGTGAAAACATTTTTGTCTTAATTTGATGCCTGCAGAATGGCCTTAGTGGTCTGATAAGCAGTATTTGTCAAATTCAATCTCTGCTCCTGTCAATCATTAGCTACTTTGCAAACATACTTGTCTGCGACAAAGCCTCTGGTCTGGTGATTTCTGATCAAGCAGAAAGCAGCTGTTTTGTTGATGCAGCCATTGTTTTTTGTAAACTCCAGCATTTTAACCCAAATATACCTATTAAAACTCAGGTGAATTATTTCCTTCTAGGAAGAATTTAACTTGTAATGAAAATTATCTTACTGATTCTTTTTTATATTGCACCTCTAATCTTCTTTCCTGAAAGTTGATCTCAGGCTGATTTAATTGTTGCAACGCATGACTTACTTGCTGAGTATGGGCTCTGCTGTGCGGGTGAAGGTGGAAAAGGTGAGGAAGGAACATTTCTTAGATTTGCAATAAAGCATCTATTGACCTTGGATATGAGGCTTAAATCCAGCTTTAACCCTGCAAAGAAAGAACCAATGCTATGGGATGAGAAGGCATCCCAAAACAATCTTGTTAATGTGGCTACAGAAGAATCAAAGACTCACACATTAGATCTTCAGACAGATCGTCCCAAAATAGGTGAAATAGGTCCCAAGCAGAAGGATGATCATGCAGGAATAATATCCGGGGGCATTTCATCCCATGAAGTCCGTGATAAAGACAGCAAGAAGGAAGAGGATGACAACCATGGAGATGCAGGGTCTGACAGTAAGTTAAGCAAAGATGGAATGGTAAGCAATCCTTTGATTGAATGTGGAAACGAGCTTACTGAAGATGAAAGGGAAGAACTTGAGTCAAAAATTGACAGTGCCTTGGATCAGTGCTTTTTCTGCTTATATGGATTAAACCTACGATCTGATTCATCTTATGAAGATGATATAGTGATGCACAGAAATACAAGCCGGGGAGACTATCAGACTAAGGAACAATGTGCTGATGTCTTCAAGTATGTTCTTCCATATGCAAAGGCATCTTCTGTGAGTACTCTCTAATGTCTTTCTGCATATCATATTAGAGTTCTGTACAGCAACTTGCATTTCCAGTTGTGTTGATAAAATTTGTGTCTATCAGAGAACTGGATTGGTTAAGCTTCGAAGAGTTTTGAGAGCTATCAGGAAGCACTTCGTGCAGCCGCCAGAAGATGTCTTGGCTGGAAACCCCATAGATAAGTTCTTAGATGATTCAGATCTGTGTGAAGATAAACTCTCAGATGAGGCTGGGTCAAATGGATTCCTGGAAACTATTACTAAGATTATTTTTCCTGATGTGGGAGGCCTCACACAGTACAACATATTATTACGTGGGAGGTATATTTGTGCACAATACTCTAGATGCTATATCATCCATTAATTTATACTTGCGTATGCCATTCAATTTACATTATTTTTCCTTGTTTTAGCTCTTTATAGTGATATTGGTGTATTTGGACAATCAGGTCTGAGCCGTATTTGGAAGTATATTGTAACTTGTATCATTTCCTTGGTCTGTCTGAGGAAATGAGTGCAACAGATAAATGGCCTGGCTTTGTACTGACCAAGGAAGGGGAAGAATTCGTTGAACAAAATGCCAACCTCTTCAAATATGATTTAATGTATAATCCTCTCCGCTTTGAAAGTTGGCAGCGTCTTGCAAATATTTATGATGAGGTGATTTGTGGTTACTGTAAAAACCATGGTGGTTTGGGTTTCTCTGTTTGTTATCTGCAGTTGTTTTTCTTAATATTCTTAGTTGTGCTGATCCAGGAAGTAGATTTGCTGCTGAATGATGGTAGCAAACACATTAATGTAGCGGGATGGAGGAAGGATGCTACTTTACCCCAAAGAGTGGAAACAAGCCGAAGGAGGAGTAGACGATGCCTTCTAATGAGCTTAGCTCTTGCAAAGACATCCGATCAGCAGGTTTCCCCCTGTGTGTGTGTTTCATGTGGCCTTTTCTAAATTATGTTATCTTGGATGAAAAGTGACGGCTTCCAGAGATTTTATTCATCAAATTCATCCACTTCAATACATTATGCCTAGCATGAACTCAATTTCCATTGACTAGACCATTAAATGAGACAGGAAACTTATTTCTCACAGGTTCACAAAGCTTATTGGATCCATCTACTCCAAGAATTTACCCAAAATAAAGCCTTGTCAACCTTTGCAATTCAAATACAATCATATATCATATAATTCAAGGGTTCAATCACCCCTTCATGTTTTTTCCACCAAATCTCGTCAAATTCTCACTGTTTATTATTTCAGCACCCTATTGCTGACAATCCCTTCCTTATCCATATTTCCATATTTTTAACCACATGCGGGCATGTGGCCTTCTTCTACAAGCCTGCAACCATCAATTTTCCCTCTTCTATCCCGATGTTGGTGTTAATGCATCCCTCATAGTAGATTATTCTGTGGTTATGGATCTGCATCTTTATGCGCTTGCAATGTTAATTTCATATTGTTTTAAAAAAAAAGATACTTTGAAACTCGAAGCATATGCACGGTTATATCTTGATAATACATTGGATCTGTTTTTAACTATTTACATGATTACATCAACTTATTGTTGCTACAGTGTGAAATACATGAGTTATTGGCGTTGGTATACTACGACAGCCTCCAGAATGTGGTGCCTTTTTATGATCAGAGGTCTGTTTTGCCCTTGAAGGATGGAGCATGGATGTTGTTTTGTGAGAACTCAATGAAACATTTTAAGAAAGCCTTTGCACTTAAGTATACTCCTTTTCTCTCATATTGTCTTCTTTTTACATGTCCCTACTTTTTTATGATGTTGTACATGATTCAACTATTTGTGCAGACAAGATTGGCTGCACGCATTTTACTTGGGCAAACTTAGTGAAAAGCTTGGATATTCACATGAAACCTCGTTATCATATTACAATAAAGCTATTTCTTTGAATACATCAGCTGTAGATCCTGTCTACAGAATGCATGCCTCACGCCTGAAGCTACTCTTTAAGTATGGAAAACAGAATTTGGAGATTCTAAAGGTTTTTCCCCTTCTATGATCACTTATTTTTCTCTTTACTATTTGATGTGGGGTTTATGTCTTTAATGCTGTGAATTTATGCTAATTCAAAGTTAAACATTTTGATGTCTAAAGTGACATGATTATCATAGACTGCTATCTGTCTCATTTGGATCAATTTTTGGTTTTAAATAGGTCCTTTCTGCACACTCCTTTAATCAATCCGCAAACGAGGCTGTCATTAACATCCTCGGTGAAATGGATGAATCCTTAACAAGTACAAATGAAAAATGTGTACAAGTCAACTCTGTGGAGATAAAGCATGAAGGACTGCTCAAATTGGACAAGGCATGGTCCATTGTTTACAATGACTGCCTCTCTGCACTTGAGACTTGTGTGGAGGGGGATCTCAAACATTTCCATAAGGCCAGATACATGTTAGCTCTAGGGATTTATACAAGGGGTGAGAGTGGTGATATAGAGAGGGCAAAAGATCAACTATCTTTCTGCTTCAAGTCATCACGTTCGTCCTTTACAATAAATATGTGGGAAATTGATAGCCTGGTCAAAAAAGGAAGGTACAACTATACCTTTTTTTCCTTTTCTAATTTTGTTAGTTCGAACTAGAAGACATTCAAATTTTATTGAACTTGATGGCTTGTCTATTAGCTATGCTAAGGAGCATGGAAAGTGTTATGTTATTAGCAACTAACCTAGTTTGCATTATTTTCAGGCGCAAAACACCAAGTTCTGCTGGGAACAAGAAAGCCCTTGAGGTTAATTTACCAGAAAGTTCACGGAAGTTCATTACTTGCATTCGTAAGTATGTGCTGTTTTATCTCAAACTCCTGGAGGAAACTGGAGATAGATGTACTCTTGAGCGTGCATATAATTCTCTTCGGGCAGACAAGAGGGTAAATCCCAAAAGCCTACTGTATTACTTTAACATAGGTTGTACATTAATGAATAATAAATTCCACTGTTCAATTTATGCTTCAATTATTTCTGTGGAGGCCCCTTTTTTAAGGCAAAAATTTCTTAACTTGATGCTTTTGAGTCATTTGATCCAAGAGCCTCAGCGATGATAGGATTAATTAGTTCAAGCTCAGAGGTCAGATCAGGGTGATAGAAGTTCACGTTTGTTGGTATGGAACTAGAATTTTGGCATATGAGGAAGAGATTTTTCATCAGCAGAATTTAAAGGGTTTGGCACCTGATTCTCTAAAATAAAGAAGAGTAATAATGAGGAGCAAGCTACTTCAGCTCTTTGTCTGTTCCTAATCGGGCATGCAATGCAAGGTTCCCTTTTTGCAGCACTCTAAATTCTTAAGTTGACCACCTTTTCTGATTCTCCTAATTTTTTTCTCAGAACAAGGATGGACCTAGCGTTAGACTGCCTCTAAGCCAAGATTGTTTAATGAATTTCACTGCTTATTGCTGCAGCTAATGTTTAATTAGTGGCCTATCCAAGCGTGCCAAAATATCGGAGGAGATTGATTTTCTCGTGAAGAAAATTTCTGGGGGACCTAACCCAATCTAGCAAATGCAGTGTTCTTACCAGCCCGTTGTCTCTGATAAACAACATAATCACTAACACTTATATATAAAGAAAAAAACTTCCATAGATGCTTTAGTAATTTATAAGTCATCCCTCAGCATAATTTCTTCTGTCAGTTTAGCATATTGCGTTGCAGCTCTGACAGCATCATGACCCGACTTGATTTGTCTTCAACTTGCACCATGAATGCAGTTTTCATTATGTATTGAAGATCTTGTACCTGTGGCCATTGGAAGGTATATAAAGGCTCTGATTTCAACTATGCATCATTCTCAGACTGCTGGCTCCCGTTCAGTAGGCAGTTCTGACTATGTGCTTGAGAGGCTGTTTACTTTATTCATGGAGCAAGGGAGTTTATGGCCGGAGATATGGTGCTTGCCTGAAATTAAGAGCCCAGATACATCTGAGAGTATTTTATATGGGTAATTTACTTTAAACTGATATTTTTTATTGTTTTCCTATAAATCCTGAATTTGTGAATCTTGTTGAATCTTCTTTAGTTGATTCACAAGTCTCTTATATGCCAATGGAAATTCAATGTCTTAAGCGGATCATCTTATTTTTACAGATATCTTCATGAATATATCATGTCATTAGAAGAAAATGGAAGGCTGGAAACTCTTGAAGCAATAAATGAGAAAATTCGCAAACGTTTCAAAAACCCAAAGTTGACCAATAGTAACTGTGCAAAAGTTTTCAGGCATGCTTCTGTTGCATGGTGCCGATGTCTTGTATATAACTTGTCACAAATCACTCAATTATCAAGTGGATTCTCAAATGAGAACAAGGCCGTTAATTTGATAGATGGTGGTATGGACTACAGCCAGTTGCTCTGTATTGACCTGCAGACACATGAATTATGGAGTACAGCTTTTGAAGATCCAGTTCGCCTAGAAAAAATTGAAAAAAAATGGAGCCCCACTTTATCAAAAATCAAGAATACAGTTGTCAAGAAAGCTTTTGATGATGATTTGGAGACTGCAAACACTTTGCTCAGAGCTTCCTACAATTTTTACCGTGAGAGTTCTTCTGTAATTCTTGGCGCTGGCATCAAGCTTTATCTAATTCCATCTCAATTGGCAACCGAAGCACAGTTCCACCCAAGTATGCATGGGATTGAAGCGCTTGATCTGAGCATCCCAAGGAAGCTTCTCTTGTGGGCTTTTGCACTATTATATGGTCGCTGTGCAAATATCTCAGTTGTTGTAAAGCACTGTGAAGAAATTACAAAGGTACGACTTCCATTAACGGAACAAGCACACAGCATCTTTGAGTAAGGTGCTGTGTTTCGATTTCTTTTTGACCCAAAGCTATATTTAGATAAAGAACAATGTCTCAAACTTTCATCTTGCCAGCGCATTGATGGCAGACGTGATTTTTTCATTGAACCAAAAAGCACTTCACCTTACATCTTACTTGTTCTGAATTTCTGATCTGCAGTCGAAGATGAAAAGAGGAAGTGGAAGTTCACCTTCATTTTCAAATTTGTCACCCGCCACCCCTACTGTTTCAGGTTTTTTTTCATCCTCTCGTGATTCTAAACTAACTAGGTCTTCTTTGGATGAGATAGTGATTTCAGCAAGTCCATGCAAAAAGATGGTGATTATGCATAGTAATACAATTGGATAATTTTTAAGAACCCTATTTCTATCCGCTCCACGCTGCTGTCTGCATGATTTTATCATTTGCTAACTTCATGGTGGTATCATCTGAGTTCACATCTTTTTACCAATCCTGTGAATGCAAATCCCGCACATCTGATAATTTTAAAATGTAGGCAGCGGGAAAGAGGGAGCAAATTCTGCTGGATGCATTGATGTAAATCCCACACATGCGACAACAATCGGGTCTGGTTCATTGTCTGGCCACAATACCCCTAATTCAGCAAGTTTGCGTTCTTCCTCTGATGAAATTCAAAAGAGTCTCTTAATTTCTCCCCAAACGCAACATTGCAACACAACAGCGGAAAGGAGCAACTCGATGGCACTCGAAGGAGATCCGTAGAGCTTGACTTCATCTAAGTAGAATCCATCCAATTATTGGACTGGGAGATGTCCTGTTACTCCAGGGAAAAGCATGAACATTTATGTAGTACAATTTGTAGATCTTGCTCTGTTGTATGAGTGGAATGTAAATATCGTCTCGAGTGGTATGCTCAAAGCTTCAATAGGCCACGCCATAGCATTTGAAAACGATGGCTGCAGCTTTCCTTGAGGTTGCAATCCTTCAAGCAGAACGCCCTCCAATTCTTTCTTCATTTTCATTTTTAAAGTTTTGATTTGCCATATGACATTGAAGAGGGTTAAGAGCATGTATCTTGGTATTCCTTTTTTTCTTGTTATTTTCCTCCATCTATTAGGGAAAAATTACACGTCGACCCGCGGAACTGGTGGAGTTTCCATTTTTGACTCTGCAAATTTATCTGTTCTCTACTGTTCCATGAATTATTAATTTATTTTGACGTCAGGCATTTCACACAGACTTGTATAATAGTTGGAACCAAATATTCCCAGAAAATTACATAATGGATGGAAGGATTACTCTGTTTCAAGTTTTCCATTAAATTACCATCATCTGATGCCATTTAGTGAATGATTACATGCATGGCTATTGCAAGATGTTATAATGTTGAAGATACTTTGCGAATAACGAAATGGCAGTTTTAGAAGCTCCCCTGCCAGCCTGAAAAATGACTTCAGGGGCGGCAACATAAAACGAATTATCCTCGTACTCTTATCTATAATATAATGGTTAAACTCCGTAACGTGTTTTCAGGGGTGTACAAAAAAAGTGAAAACACTGGAAAGAGGAGGTCATGCATATGAACAACGATTGCCCAAATGCAACCAACCTGTGGAAGTCAATAGTGTCTAACGAACATTGGAATACCTTTGTTTCCCTAGAAGGTGCAGACCGGTTATTATGGAACTTGAAGCAGGATGTGGGATAAGCTTTTACCAAGAAAATTGATTGGCCAACCATATTCGGTTATGTCTGCTGGGATATTTGGATCGACCGATGTGGAAAGCTGTTTGTATCAAATGTCTTGGGAATTCATTCTGATGCCCATGACAGCTTCTATGGAGTTTGCTGGGATCATGACCTAACCAGGCAGTGCAAATTCTACCCCAATTCTCTGACAATATCCTTGGGCCCTACCACCCTCCCGGTAAGTGCTATCCAATTAGGAAGTTGACGGGTCGGTTCTTGGAAATGGCAATAGTGGATGTGGGGAATGCATCAAGGATAATGAGTGGAGGTGGATCGGTGGTTTTAGCCGCAAGTTAATACATGTGCTTCCAGCAGTAGCAGAAATCTTGGGTATTCTAAATGGCCTCCACTTATGTTGGGCTAGGGGCTATAAACACATCACTATCATCTCAGATTATGTAGAGGGCATCAACCTGATTTTGCGAGGGTGCGGGGGTGAACATCCCTTCACAAATATCATTGAGGAGACCAGGTGTTTGTTCCATAGAAATTGGCAGATTAATTTGTATTACAAAATTCGAGAATGTTTGTATCATGCGGACAGTTTAGCAAAGTACTCTTATATTACTACTAAAAAATTTTGTATCCTTAATCAACCTCCACATGCTAGTGAGGAAGGTGGATTTTGATGAAGTTTGGAGGGGACTTCATCCTTGTAACTTCTGATGAAGAATGAATCAAGCTTTTAGTTAAAAAAAAAAAATATTATTTACGGTGGTATTATGGAGATGAGGCTTCTTCTGTACAGGGTATATTCGAATTGGTATACTGTGTCCACTCCAGGCCATTGTGATGTTACTTCAATGTGTAGCCTGCGTCTCCCACTCTGCACAAGGAGTGTACGAATTCGTGGCATGCAGCAAAAGTGAAGATGCTATCTAAGCTTCCCAAAAGACAGTGGGAAACTAAAAATCCAAATAATTACTTAATTTTAAGTCCGTCGCTTCATTCTGTAACTTTGTTAGAGCTTTCTTCTCTATCCTCCTCACCCACTCCTTGCTAACTTGGAAAAGCCTCCCAATATCCTCAAGAGACCTGTGCTGGTGATCATCAAGACCAAAGCGTAGGGCCAGAACTTGCCTTTCCCTCGGTTCCAAGTCATTCAGAAGATCACGCATGTCTTTTCTCATCTGCCGCTTCATGACAGCTTCTTCGGGGCTCTCTATTGATGTATCGGCCATGAGTTCCTAAAGCATGCATGTCAGGAAATAGATTACACCCGATAACAATATCTAATGCGACAGGATAATTTTCATGAGGTTATAATGTTTCATTTTTCGTTAGGTTGACCACATTAAAATGAGAATTTATCTTGAGATGAACAACTAGGATCGAGGTCCTGCCTAAAAAAGAGCATTCTATGCTTTATGAGAATGTCGTTGGGAGTTAAACAAAATATGAAACCCTAAAAATGGACTGGAGGAATGCCCAGTCAATAGTAATACACGGACTCAGTGCATGAAATGAATGTTCAAACTAATGTGACTGAACAGCCACGCCATCAGTTTCACCTGGCAAGGTTTTCACAGAACAGGAGAATGAAAAGATGTATGCTCAACAAAGCCTCAGGGAAGGAGGGAAAAAGACTTGAATCTGAAGCAAGAGAATTCTAAACACATACCATGTATTTTACACTAAAGCAGTCCCCTATCTTCTGATTAATTGAACTGACTACCCTCAGACAATTGTGAGCTGATCTGATTTTATCTACAGAAAGCCCCGTTATCTTTGCGATTTCGTAATCATCCGAGTATTGCATGGCAGTACTTCTCAAGGATTTTTGCGCTTTCTGTATCTGATTTATTGCCTTGCTCAATGACCACTAAGAAGAATAATGAAGGAGAAAAGAACACATGGATCAAATATCAAGATATTTCTGGCAGGAGATATGAGATTGGTACTAAGGACAACCTCTTAAAACAAAAGAGACTTACAGGAATTAAGATTCCCCGGGCATATCGAGACACCATTCTTGACATAGATTTCCTTATCCAATATTGTACATAGGTTGAGAACTTGTAACCTCTTGAACTATCAAATCTCTCTGCACCTTGGAGAACCCCCGCATATCCTGCCTATAAAATATGGAGAGAGAAGACATACTCAAAACAGAAGCTAGCAGTAAGAGAATGTTCATGTAAGTAAATTATATCTGCAAGCAAGGTTTCATTATTATCCAATAATTGCCACTGTCAGTCAACTTCACGAAAGCATTGATCAAAGCATCAAAATAAAGTAATAGCCATGACTTACTCTCTAAGTGTTTTGTCTTGGAAACCGAGAAGCAAGATAGTAAAGCATAACTGATACAGCGACATGTCAATAGTTCTAGCAAAAAGGCCTTAATTTGTGTGAGGGTGTCACCAGTTCAAGATGTGTGAATGAGATAACAGAGACCAAATGCTCCTATCGACCATGGTTTTTATCATGAGTAAAAACATGTGGGTAGAAGATCAAAGGAAAAACTCATCCTCAAAAATAATAGCGATAAACAAACTACTCACAGTAACGTTTGGAACACACCTGAAGTAAATCTTCTGATGCGATTCCCATTCCCTTGTATTTCTTGGCAAGGTATAGAACTAAGGATCGAGTACTCCTTATAAGCTCATCTCGACAATAAAGGCCATAATGCAGTTGCTGTCGCAAACTCTTCTCATCAATCCCAGCTGCTTCTGCCCAGCTCCTCAAGCTCACTACTTCCCTGGAATCCTCTTCCATTGCTGCTCTAATTCTTTCCAACCCTATCAGCACCTACAGTGGCACAGAATTTTAATAATAACAAATTTTTCAAATGCATGCTACGAATTCACTCTACTCTCTTGACAATAAACAAACCTTCACTGCTGTTGACATTTCCGCTTCCTTTTTAGCAACTATTGCTCTCCTGTTTTTATAATTCGATGCTCTTTTTACAGATGAAGCCGGTAAACGTGAGAGACCTTCCTGAATAGGTTCTGAAGGCCATGATTGAGATAAAACCTTGGTGGAAGTCAATGCTCTCTTCCTTCTTGTTTTGTTGTCTTTTCTCCTAGATCGGACAAAAACTTTACCCAAGTGGTAATCTGCCTTGCCATTTGTCTTATGCTCACCAACTTGATCAGGATGTTTGTCAGGGAAATCCAAAAAACACGAGGTTTCAAGAGATCCTGACAGGCGAGAATTGAAGAACTCTAGAGCCCCAAGCTTTCCTAGTTGCAATACGATATCTTTCTCCAACCTTAACACTTCTGAATCAGAAAATGTTTCTTCTAAAATATCTAGGTTTTCCATTAACAAACGAAAATGGGATGCCTTGAATGACCGGGGGTTTGTAGAAGTTGTAAACGTCTCCTCTCCAAAAGCCCATTTGGAATTTTCAATCATTTCGTCAACACTTTTCAAAGATTTCCTTCCTTTGTTTACCTAAGAAACAAGTGCTTTTATTATATTTCAAGTAGCAAATGATAGAAAACAGAACTATGCATAAGCACTGCAAGTGCAATATAATAAGGGCTGTCACAAAGGATTATGGCTAACCTTGATTTCTCCATTTTCCAAACAATCATCATGTAGGGGTTCCAGAACAGATGATGAACAACTGGATGCCCTTCGAAAATCATTTTGTAAAGTTTCTCCTTCCTCATAAACGGTTGATAACCAAGATAGCCTCGTGGGATTGAAAGGTGATTCCCGGCCTCCAGCTGAATCATATTTATTGCATCCAAAATAACAGAGAGAAACACGAACACTGTTATTAAAAAGTTGATCTGAAAAAAAAAACTAGAAGTTTCAATTATTCCTTCTTTTTGGGCAACCAATGACAAACATGGATACTTGGACGCCTGTAGGCATATCTATCTATGCATGAGATTATCAAGCTGCTTTGGAACCGGAAAACTACAAGTTTTACAGCCCAGGACTTGACGCATAAACTGAAGAAGAAATCAGTTTATCTGCATCATCAACCCCACTATAATGGAATACAAAGACCAAAAATAGAACTCACCGGAAGATGAAGAAAGCCTGATGGGTGAAGAGGTGAGAGAGTGAGCAGATTGAACAGGAACACTACAACACCTGATATTTAGCCTAAAACCAAAATTCATGATGTTGTCTGAATATCAGGAATGCAGAGTGGGGTGGAGTCCATGAAATGTTCGATAGAGATCAAAAGTATGGATATGGCTCTGCTGTCACTCCCACCACCAGTTGTTCATCTCCTTTGCAATGGCTGAAGATTTTTTTTTTTT
>QFDD01001367.1:0-31898 GCA_006871305.1 Vachellia collinsii
AGAGAGAGAGAGAGAGAGAGAGGACAACCGAAAAAGAAAAGATAAACAATCTCCCGCAGTCCTTCGTTCCGTAGCAGATGAAGGGATAGGAATTAGCAAGAATGGCAGCTCTCAACCTCTCAGGCCTTGGCCGTCACCTATGCAAAACACTCTTATTCACATCCTCTCATCCTCTCTCCTTTCTGAAACCTCATCGCCTTACCTTCAACAAGCAGTTTCGCCGTCCACTCTCCTCTCCCTCCACTTCATGCCGCCGCTTCTCTATCAGTTCCAGCTCTCCAGGTTCGACAATTTCGTGTTTCAGGGTTCAATTTGGAGTATTCATGTTAAAGCTGTCACTATTTAGATACTTGGTTTTCTCAATGTTTTGCTGCTACGTCCTTTTTCTATATCACCAAAATGAAAAATGATAATTAGCTGATGGATTCTGAGCAGATTGTTTTTTACTCAATACTTACTAATACGGGATTCTTTTTTCTTTTCCAGATTTGGATTATATTGGAGTAGCAGATGAAAAGTATGATGTGATTGTAGTTGGAGGAGGACATGCTGGGTGTGAAGCTGCACTTGCAGCTGCCCGCTTGGGGGCAAAAACTCTTCTTCTAACGCTAAATATCGATCGGATTGCGTGGCAGGTTACTAGCATTTTGCGTACCTTGTATGCCCTTTTGCGTGACTGGTACCTGGCCAAATGTCATTTGTGTTGTCTGTTTTTTTGTTCTTGTGCTGACATTTTGGTATTTAAATCTTATTTTTCATCCAAACGTTTGTTCGTTTCAAAATGCTAAAGGTTGAAAGGGTTTATTTTATATTTTGATAATTAATGATTCTAGAAAGCAGCTTATGATGGTGTGATCGTTCCAGTTATATGAAAGAGTATTACATGTAATTTTAATACATTTTATTGATTACTAGCTTATTTGGATTAGCTTTTGAAAAGTGATTGTACGCAGTCCGAGGTAAATATGTGAGAGGAGTTTTGTCTTGGTTTGTGTGAAAGTGACTCTAGAAGTGATTTTGAGCATTTTGTTTGGTTGATATAGTAATACAATTGAATATAGTCCTGATTACAACGAGTTACATCAAATCATGTAATTCTCATTACATAACTTTGACTATGTAATCCGGATTACAACTTATATAAATTAACATATCGGTATTTGTATCTTTCATAAATCAGTAATTAGACATTTATATCCTTCATTTTTAGTTTTAATATAATTAAAAAGATTATTTCACATTTTTTTATTTTTAATAGATAAAATATGAATTTCTATTAATGATTCTTTATTAATATACCAAACAAATGTTATGTAATCATCATTCCATTACATTACATTCCCACTCATTACATTCCATTGCATTTTCATGAATTCCATGAACCAAACAGGCTATGAATGTTTAAAATTTCATCCGCCTCCACTTCTACATGTGCTCTCCCTTCACTTCCATATATTTCAGTGCAGTTAAGCACAAAAACGCAGGATGTGTAATTCAATTCTAAAACTTTAAGAGTTTCTAATGAAGACTCTGTTGCAGCCTTGCAATCCAGCTGTTGGTGGACCTGCAAAGTCTCAACTAGTTCATGAAGTTGATGCGCTAGGTGGTGAAATAGGGAAGATTGCTGACAGGTAGTGTGGAATATTTATTAAGTTCCAATGTAGTTCTTTAGCACGTCAAATGATTCCATAGAGATTTACGTTGGCCGTCGAGAGCCTAACACAACCCTCCTCCTTTAATGGTGCCATGTAATCTACATAGCCGACCCCATCTAGTGGGATAAGATTTTGTTGTGGTTGTTGTAGTTCTTTGGCATGAGATTTGTGGTTCTCTGCTGTATACTTTGAGGATGCAGTTCTGTATGACTGCAATGAAGGGGAAAAGCAAAGAGAGGCTGAGGTTCGCTTCTCTGTGGCCCCCACCCAAATAAATGTTTACTAACTTTGAAGATGTTGAAGAGTAGAGCTTGGCATATTGAAATCCCTGCCGAGCTATTCAATTGTCATTGATTCAACTATGAGTTTACTTCTTGGCCAAAATGAATTAGGTTAATATATTATTTGTTTCTCTTCTAAATTCTAATAAGTTTTATACTTTTATGTCATATGTGGTCTATATTAGAAAATCTTGATTGACAAGAAGACACATATAAGGTCACAACTCTCGATAACTTGTGTAAAATGAATTTTGCCTTTGATTTCACCTAAATTGCCTGGCACTAATAGCGACCTAGTAAAAATGAAACACAACTTGTTTAAGCTTACATCCATAGGAAAAGAGTATTTGTTTAAGTAAAATGGAGACCTAGTTAAGAGCCATTGTCTCTGCCTCATGGACCGTGGCTTAAACATTAGTCTTAGACTTCTAAGGAGGATGGAAGTTCTCTAAGCATGGGATGACTTGTGGATCGGCATGTCATTACAATCTTTTTGAAGAGTCTGAATATTGCCTCTTTCTTTATTTCCTTCTGATCACTGCATCATGCACTATTTTTTCATTGAATATATCCATTTTTTCTTTTTGGTTGCTCCTGTTACCTTCCTAAGATGCTTGAGTTGTGGTGTTTCTAATAAGTTACATTTTTCATGAAATGCTCCAGTTCAAAAAGTGAATTTCGGGTAAATTTCTGCTCATGTTTATATTCATGTTCAGATGCTATTTACAAAAGCGTGTACTCAATGTCTCAAGAGGTCCTGCGGTCCGTGCACTACGTGCTCAGACTGATAAAAGGGAATATGCCATGCAAATGAAAAATGTAGTAGAAAGGCAAGTCTACGTACATAATCTTTTTACTTTTTATTTGTCAATTCCTGTATCTATGTATTGCTTTAATAAAATTTGACATGGCGATCTATATAATTGTTGTTTTCTCTCAAATAATGACCTTGCATATGTCTAGCTTTGTGAGCCAGGCTAGTGCTCTTTGGTCTGCAGTAGAGTATGTGTTTAACATGACCAGATGCATGTCACAAGCTGCACTTCTCAATGTTCACTTAAAACATAATAATGCTGCGATGCTGTCATCATATGATATTCAAACAAGAATGCAAGAAAAAGTAACTCTTCTGCTTTGTAGCTAGCAAATCATTTTTTACTGGTTGAACATATTTGCTTAAAAAGCCAAATAATTTGGCTCGTAGTTGCTTTTTGTTTGGTCAGATACTTTATGAATTTGCTTGTTTATTATTTTCATCACTGGACATCATGTATTGAATCTCTTTTGCAGCACCTCTAACCTTTCTATTCGAGAGGCTATGGTCACAGATATTTTAGTGGGGAAGAATGACAATGTGGAAGGTGTTTGCACATTTTTTGGAATGAATTTCTATGCTCCCTCTGTTATTCTCACCACAGGGACTTTTATGAGTGGTAAAATTTGGGTTGGTAGGACTTCTATGCCTGCAGGAAGAGCTGGGGAGTCTGCATCACATGGGCTAACTGAGAACTTGCAGCGCTTTAGTTTTGAAACAGATAGATTAAAAACTGGAACCCCAGCCCGAGTGGACATTCGCACTGTTGATTTTTCCGGATTAGAACCCCAGCATGGAGATGAAGAGGTGCTTCCATATGAACCTATATGTATGTTCCACAATTTTTAACCAACATGTATCTTCAATAGATTGAGTTTTCATTGAAATAAAGTTTTCTTGGTAAGTGCTTTGCAATGGTTTTGTCTCAACCCACTAATGTTATGGCATACACGTGCACTCACTCACTAATTTACATGCTTACTTAGCATGTTTCATGATCTCAATACACGTTCAAGCATGCTAGTATATTGCTACTTGTAGAATCATGTCTACTCATCTCAGTTGCAGGCTGTGCCAATCTCTGTTCTTTTTTTTTTTTTTTTTCCTTTTCCTTTTTAAATTCATTCTCTTAGTGCCTTGTTCGACAGTATGCTAGTGAATGTAAGTTACAATTCAAGTATTTGAATCTCATTAGTCTTAATAAATTGTATTTGGATTTTCCTGGAATGCTGATTGAATGACAGGTCGGCTGGTTCAGTTTTGATCCTGATGTCCATATTGAAAGAGAACAAATGTGCTGCTATTTAACCCGCACGACCAGTAGAACCCACCAGATAATTAGAGATAACTTGCATGAAACTCCCACCTATGGAGGATGGATTGAAGCTAAAGGACCTAGGTACTGTCCTTCCATTGAAGATAAGGTGTGTTTAAAAAGTATTTCACTTGCCATGGAGGGGCGTGTTTAAAAAGTACTCTGCATCATCAGCTGCATTGGAATTATTTATGTTTGTTTTTCTGACATAAATATTGTTCACCTTAGATTGTAAGGTTTCAAGATAAAGAGTCTCACCAGATATTTCTTGAACCAGAGGGCAGGCATGTGCCTGAGCTCTATGTGCAGGTATTCGTTTTCCTCTCTTTCCTATAAATCATTGTCATAACTATGCTAAAAGATGTAATTCTATCTTGTGTGCTGGTTATTAGTTTAGATCATATATGGAAAAAAGGGCTACGGGTTTATAACTGATATGTACAACCCCAGAGATGGTAATGCTAGGAGTTTGAAACTGCCTATGTCTAGAGTATGAGCAGGATTCAAAGCTTGTCATCCATTTACTCTTGAAAGACTGTTAGAAATTTAAAATATTACTATGAGACAACGAACAGAGAGAGTAGAGTGAGAGAGAACAGGCATTTGAGGTCTCAAGGGATGGAGATGTGATAGATTGTAGGAGGCAAATGACTGAGAGATAAGCGTAGGGCAACTTAGAGTTAACCGTTTTTATCTGAGATGAAATTATTGCGATTCTGACTGTGATCATACTGAAAAGGGTAATCAATCATGTTCAATGTCTACTTCTTGTAATTCAGATAGTATTCCATTGCTGGAAAAATGATGCACTCAATATCCTTGTAAATTTGTCTCAGATGTTCATGATCAAGCTAAATTTTGTTGGTACATCTGAAAATCATTAATGCAACTTCATCCTAGGATTTCTACCCAAATTCTCACCTGCCCTGAATGCTTCAATCCTTGGAGGCATGATCGCACTAATTTTTCTAGTCCTATGGTTTCCAATTTAGTGTTTTTTAAACTGTTTTCTCAGTTTTAATGACTATCTTCGAGCATGTTTAATATAAGATTGGAGTTCCCAAACTATTAGTATTGTGATGATTCATGAGTCAGTACCTGACAGTTTATAATTTGTTGATCCCTAGAATAGCCCTTGCAATAGAATAAAATATAGTTGGTTAACCTTTTCTTTCTCTCATAGGGGTTTTCAACTGGTTTACCTGAGAGACTACAGTTACCTTTGTTGAGAACTTTACCTGGACTTGAAAACTGTTCAATGCTGAGGCCTGCATATGCTGTAGAGTATGATTTTTTGCCTGCTCATCAGTGTGCTAGATCTCTGATGACAAAGAAAATAGAAGGATTGTTCTTCTCAGGTCAAATAAATGGAACCACGGGCTATGAAGAAGCTGCAGCACAGGTATTATGCCTTTATTCTTCTAAAATCCATTTATTTAATTATTTATTTTTGCGTTCTCAGTATTATTCTGAGAAAAAAGCAAGTTTAACTACATCGGTTTTTTTGGGCATCTTGATTATCTAACAAGCTTTCTCAAAATTTACAATTTTTTCCTCTTCAGGGCATAATTTCTGGCATCAATGCTGCTAGGCATGCAGATGGTAAGTCACTTGTTATTCTGGAAAGGGAGAGCAGTTATATAGGGACATTAATTGATGATCTAGTCACCAAGGACCTGCGGGAACCTTACCGCATGTTGACAAGGTATGTTATCTGAAGTTATAATTTTCATGCTCAGTGATGCGTTCTTCATTTGTTGACAATTGCATATTTCTAAATGTTCCTTCTCCATAGCCGTTCAGAGCATAGATTACTCTTGAGATCTGATAATGCTGATAGTCGTCTCACTCCATTGGGTCGTGAAGTTGGGCTGATAGATGATAGACGCTGGAAATTGTATCAGGAGAAGCAGGCTCAAATTTCTGAGGAAAAGAAACGATTGAAAAGTGTTAGGATTTCAGGTTCTCGTTATTTATTTTTCTTCAATATTACCTTACTCTTTGAAGCTGTATCTGTGGAAGAAGCTCATCCTCTGAGGGATGCTTGGGAGGGGAAAAGAAAAGGATATAGGAAAAATAAAAGATCAATTAGTCCTGTCATATTTGAACAAATTTTTCATTTTGTCAAAAGATTAATTATATTATAGTTTCTTGACAAAAGATTTCAGAAAAATATTTCACCAAAAAAAAAAAGCTTTCAGAAAAATAATGAAGATTTATATTAATAAATGAATTTCTTATTTAGTTCCCCCTCAATGGGGTATTAACTACGTTTTTCCAATATCACCCATATTTAAGTTAAAGTTATTAACTGCATCAATGCATGTCGAACCTAGTACAATTTTGGGCGTGGTTTTTTGTTGTCAAGTTTGAGGTAGAAACTCTAATTGAAAACGAAGGGCCTATGAGCCGATTACCATGAACTTGAGCTTTTGCTATAATTTGTAATGAACAAATGGTGTGCCTTCTGTAGTAAATTAATAAACTGCAGAGCATGTGCAAAATTTTTTAAGCTTTTAAATCTTCACAGCATCTGCCTGTAAATACAGTCATTGAACTTGTATACTATGGGTGTATCCCAAGTAATGTCATGTAGAAATGTAAAGAGTTCTTTACTACCATTTCCACTCTCTTGGCAAGTGCTCATCCTTTTTCTCTTTTCCTTTTTGGGAAGCATTACCATATCTTATCTATCCTATTTCTATTTTGTCATAGTAATAAAATCTTCTGTAATAAAAAACTATACTTTGTTATTCATAACTATCATTGTTGTCCTTCTCACTTTATCCAGGTGGGGATTTGGCTGCTGATGTCATGAATGTATCTGGCCAGCCGGTGAGGGACTCTTCAACATTGGAGAGCCTCCTTAAGAAACCACACGTACAGTATGGAATTCTTGATAAGCATGGTTTTGGCAACAGCAACTTATCAAGAATGGAGAAAGAATGTGTCGAGATTGATATTAAGTACGAAGGCTTCATTTTGCGGCAACAAAGCCAACTTCAACAGGTATGGGGCTGTATGTAATCCATTTAAAATTTACACATTTTAACATATCAGAGGTGTATTGATGTCTAATCTGTGCCGGTTTACCTGTAGATGGTCGGTCAACAACATAGACCACTTCCTGCGGACTTGAATTATTATGCAATGACAACTTTGTCTCTTGAAGCACGCGAAAAACTCTCCAAGGTTTGTTACATGCTTGGTTATGAAGAGTTATGTCTTATTGTAAACTGTGCAGAGTTAAGTTTTCTACAAATTCTCACAATGAAAAGAGAAAATAAGTGATGAGATCTCTTTGGAGTCTCATGAATATGAAACTGATCATTATGTTACAAATGCTTATAAAGGGAAGAGAAAAATAAATCAGACCTCTCCTCCATGTGGGTTTGAATCTGACCGTGGCTTTTTCTTTAAGAGCACGTTTGGATTATGGGGAATGAATAAGAGGGGGGAGAAAGAAAATGTTTACTATATCCAAATGTAACAAAAATTCCCCCCTTCCCCTCCTCAGAGAGGCATCTGTTGCCGATAAGAATATATTCTCATAGCTGCAATTTTTTTGCCCTTCCCGGTACTGTTTTTCAGGTTAGGCCACAAACCATTGGTCAGGCCAGCAGAGTAGGTGGGGTGAGCCCTGCAGATATTACGGCTCTCCTTATTGTGCTTGAAACCAGCAGAAGGAAAGCTCAAGAACAGAAGAGATTCCAAATGTTAAATGCCGTTAGAACAGATGCCCAAGAAGAGGTGCCTGAAGTAGTTCCTTGTACCGAAACGGTGAGCTCTGGATAAGTCCTTTTCGCTAGCAAGCAACCATGTTCATAGAGACTTCTTCTGCTACTGTATTTTTGATTAAGCCAACTAAATACTGTTACTGTGGGTAACTTCATTTTTTGACTCCCATAGAAAATTTTGTTAGTGGAAACAGAATAATTGGCTTGTCTGGTATAATCAATGGATAGTTTTTAGTATACTGTTAGTATGTGTTTGGATTAACGTTTAGAGAATAATCTCCGTTTCGGTTTAGGTAAAAGTGATTTTAGAGAATAGATTTTGAAAAAGTCGGAAAGAATAACTTTTTAGAAAATCATGGTTTTCATCCCCAAATTATGGTTTTGAAGATTAAAAACTATTCTAAAGAATGTGAGTATTTGTCAGATTCATGTAAAACCATGGTTTTGAGGATTAAAAACTATTTTAGATTTTAGTGAAGTGTTTGTCTACTCATTTTTTAAAACCATGCTTTAACCCCAAACCATGTTTCCAAACAGGCATGAAAGAGACTTGGATACTTTTATTGGACTCACATTCGGCCACAAAAAACAACCCTTGTGCTGGCCCAACGTTGACCCACATCATGACTGGGTCAAACCGAGTGCGTGTTGGGGTTGGGCTTAGTTCAGTTCAAAAAAGAATAATAATGATGTTGAAAAATAAATTATTTATTTTTTAATTTGGTATATTTATATTCTTCTAAAATTTGTTCTTCAAAATATAGTGGCATAAAAATAAATCTCCTTGAATTTAGCATTTCTTATAAAATTAAAATATTAGAATCATGAATTTTTTTTCATGTTAATCATAAAATTAATTTACTATATGAAATTCATCACAAAAAAATAATACTATCAATATTGTTCAGTAAAATACATGTATACCAATACCATGCCGAACAGGTGCCCTGCTGTATGGTGCCTACGTTTGTTTCTAGAGGCATTTTGCACGATTTGATTAAGCCAACCAAATATTATTTAAGATCAGTTAATTACACGTTTTGGCCACCACAAAATATTTGTAGTGAAAGTAGTATGTGTTAGTTTAATTTTGTTAAATGGTTATATTTTGGAGACATTTTTAAGTATAAATGGTGCGATGAGACGTTTGATAAAATTGTTTTCACGAAATGGTCAGTGTGCAGCAAACTTGAAAGATGCCTCTTTTCATCAATTGGACATTCTCTGTTATTCTTTTTTTATTCTTAGGACACTAAATAGGGTTTGTTTGTGTTGCTCTTCCAGAATTACTTTTATGTAAATTGAAGCAAAACTTATTTCATATATTTACTTTAGATTGCGTAAAATCACTTTCTAAAAGTTAATCTCAAATAAATTAAATGCACAAATGGGAGTCATTATAAATTTTACAAAAGAAAATTGGAGATAAGTTCTTCATTGACAAATTATTAATAAAATCAGATATTTCAAATTATGTAACTAACATTTTCAACATGTAAATGAGTTTCTATAAGAGTGCAATGACAATTCTTATTTTCTAATTAATTTGCCAACTTTCTGATTTTCTCTTTTTTGTGGTATGATGTAAGAATCGGTTGAGTTTAGATAGGAAGCTGGAGCACAAAGAAGAGCAAGATATGGCCCTATTTATTAGCAAATGGAACATGATCAACTTAAAAAGAGCAAAAATAAATAAATAAATAATACTACATAAAAAAATGGAAGTCACTTTAAGTTTGAATTACAATAATAATCACATGAATTACTGTAATTAATACAACTTTCAATGCTTAATATAATAAGTTTGAATTGATTTTTTAGACTAAAAAAAATTAAATAAACCGATATATAATTTAATTATATATATAAATATTTTAAAATATATTAAAATTATTTATTTTACCGTATAAATCTCTCAAAAGAATTAATTATCTTTATATTAAGGATCATGGGAGCTAGAATTTAATAGTTGTAATTTTACATCAAATTATGGGTTGGCCAATTTGAAATTGAATTAATAGCAAACTCAAGAACCCAACATGCACATCCATAAATGGAACCCGCTTCGTTCTCTCTTTCGCTCTTTGCGAGCGAATTTCATTTCACACACCTTCTCTTTGATAACACGCAATCTGAAAAATGGAACCATCATCTCATGAAATCTATCTCCTTCTCAATTAAGACATATTGATGATTATAATGGACGATGATAAAGACGAATCCATGACCTGTTGTTGGACTTCACGTCTTTGATATTGTTCTTCATCTTCATTTCCTTCCCATCCAATCAATGCCTGCACCGGAATATGGCAATGGCCGCGCGTACATATGGATCATCGCTTTTATCTTGTTCATCTGCACCGTCGCCGGCGGCTCCTGCCTCGGGGTGTACGTGTTGCTTCCTGAGAACCAAGTGGCGTCTTGGTTGCCCGTCTCTGGGGTCGTATTGGTTTGCCTTCCATGGGCGTTTTGGGTCTTAACTTTCATATATCGACTCGTTTCCCGTGCCTTTGGATTTAGGGTTAGGTTTGGGGGTGGTGGAGGTGGAGACGGAGGAGGAAAAGCTGGAAATGCGAGGAATTGCTCTCCAAATGAAGATGTTGAGGGCGCAAGTGATCAGGCAAATGGCAAGGGAGATGTTCAATTCGGAGAAGCCAGAGCTGCGGGGGCGGGCGGCGGACTGCAGAGAACGTCGTCGGTCGGTTCGAACGAGAGCGAAATGCCATTAGCGAAGTCGATGAATTCGTCGTGATCGAATCGGGAAAAAAAATTTTGTCCCACAATCAGTGGCTCTTCCCCTTCATGCAAGAAATCAAACTGATCAGACTCAGTTTTCGGGAAACATGAATCACCGATTTCTTCTCGCATTTCGATAATCTTCTGTTTCTGGCTTTGCTTGCCTTGGCCTGTAACTGATCCGAGGTGCATTATCATACTTCAGAATCTTGACGATGACTCCTCAAATTTTATCAGATTAAACAAGGGATGTATACACACACACAATGATACAGATACTGCAACAAAATGAGAAGATTCACCTAAGCTTGTCTCTTCCCCCCTTTTAACAGGTTTTTAGGAGATTAATTAGTATCTTGATTAGTTGATTGGGATCGTAAAGAGGATGTGAATTTAATGATGTAATTAATTGTCATAGGCTTAGAATTTCTTAGTAATTCATTGATATATATATATATATATATTCATGATATCATCGATACGTTTGAGTTCAATCTTCCCCTAATTTCCTTTTTCTTTGAGATAATTTGCTTGTCATTTTGCATTTTTTCCCCTCTGTATTGCCGTTTCCTGTTTGAGCATGAACGTGATTGCAAGGACATGAATTCAATTTTTTCTTCCCTTGTATTAAAAAAATTAATTATTAAAAAATCACTAATAAGTGAAGAGTATGAATGTATTATTATTTCTTGTAATGAAACTCATACATAAAAGTCAAGATAATCAGCCAATTTGAAAATGTGAGGTTTATAATATAAGAAGTCAATAACAGTGTTTATTTGAAAAGCTCCAAAAGGCACTTTAAAAGAACACTTTCATGTGCGGTATCTCTCATATACTTAAACTTCTGTGAAATAATTTAATATAAACTAATTTAAACGGTCAGTATCTCTCCAAGCTGTATATCACATATGAATCAATAATTGCAATATTCCTCCCTTTTAAAAACCCTTTTCCGCCAAAAAACAAAAAAGAATAATTGGATGTGGGCTTGTTGAGGCCAGCTCAAGCTCAACTCAACTATCCCATCCCAATTTTAATAAATAGTGGAATTTTTCTTCCAGTAAGTCGTCTTTTTTTTTTTAATATTATGTAAGTCATCAGTATCACATTTTGCATATAAAAAATGCATTAAATTGATAAAATTTTTATATTTACCTTTATTAAAATTTTCTTCTCTTTCAATATTTACAAATGGTTCTCACAACTTCCCTCTCTTTCTCTCATTTCAATAGAAATGAATACGAATAAAATTGAAAAAAAAGTCATTAAATACTCTATAAATGATTTATATTTAGGTTCACAATGTTCTCCTGCTTATGACTTATATATAGGAACACAGTGGTACAATTTTTCTCATCATCTTACAGAGCAGGTCCCTAATGAGGTGATTTTTTATTTTGTTTTTATTTTTAAATTTTTATATCATGAAATGTTATGTGTGAGATGATATGGGAAAAGTTGCAGCATACATTCAGGATTTGAAGATTTGTTTTTTAGGAGAATGGGGTAAAAGTTCCCATTAGAGAATTAATTGTAAAATGAAATCGTCCATATATATGCAAATGAGTTTCTATAACGTACAACTGAGTAAATTTCATTCTCCAATTAGTTCTCAAATGGGGAATTTTTTCCCAATTTCCCCTTATTTTTATTGGGTTATTTCCAATATTTTTTGTCATGTACTTAAATAAATATCTTCTCATCATATCATATTTTTACAAGAAAAACTCTAATATAATTACACAATATATACACACATTCATACACAGTTCAAGAGATCATGAAATGACTGAACGAGGCCCTGAGATGACGGATCCTATGAAACAGAAACCCAATCGGCTAAGGACAATTTTGGACTTTCAGAGCTTCCTTCCGGCAACGCTCCCAGCTATCTTTCATCGCTACGCTACTCTATTTTCTGAGATCTCAGGCACTCGTACGAGATTCTCATTTTTTATTTTTCATTGTCCATCTCAAATTCAAATATTGCAATCAAAGCGGGAAGCTGAGGACCGTTGATCCCAGCCAATATATAGCCTTTTGAATTTCATACTCCATTCTGGCTCCTGTCTCACACTTCATTCTCTTCGATTCAATACCTTCCCTTTGAATATGGCTGGCAAAAGTGGCAAGAAACCATTGAGCCTCAACGATAGCCATTATCGATTCCTCCAAGACCTTTCGGCTCCTCCGAAGCCCTCCTTAAAGCCATCTGGTACCCTTTTTTTCCCCTCTCCTTCTTTTAATATCTCTCCTATTCTGCTATTTCTTTATAGGATGAATTATAGTTTGCTTGATTAATTTTCTCTTTGGTTTCGCAGACGACGACGACGAGTCGTCCCTGACGATTCTCAAAGGCAAAAGGCGGCAGCCGGGAAAAGCTTTATCTAGGGACGAGGAAGATGATAGCATCCCTCGATTTTCTGCGATCACCGACTTTGATTCTCCTATCGGTATTCTTCCATGCCTCTGTTATGGATGCTTTTTTTTTTTTTACTCGTGGTTTATCTAATGCGATTGTCGTCTATTAGAGCCACGCTCAGCGGAAGACAAACAGCCCATCAAGGTAGATGGTCGACATCGTCTCTTTACAGTCTCGCCGAAGGAAAATAGTAAAGATCAAAGTGACAATATTCCCCAGTCTAAAGAAGCGACCGATTTGGATACCCACAGTAAGTGCGCTTTGTTTATTTTTCACTCGCCCCGTGGCGTTCATGTATATCACAAGAAACTGAAGTGATCTATGTGTGAATTTCAGAAGGGGAAAAGAAGACTAAGGTCAAAATGGAAGGCCGGCGTCGCCTATGCAAGGTGTCATACGCAGACAATGATAATACTGATAAAATGGTGGCGCTCGTTGACTCGGAGGTTTCTGACCTTGTTGATTTTGATTCACCCCCTTTGCCGACGAAAAATGCAAATGGGATTGAGAAGCGTCAGGGTAGGAGTGAAATTAGGGATATATTAGATGAGTTGAGCTCGAAGTTTGATATACTGTCAATTGAGAAGAAGCGGGTAGCGAAATCAGCGGATACATTAGAAAATTGTACGCCATCGGTTACAGGAAATGAAACTACGGAAGATAAGAATATTGATTATGCTAGTGCAGATTCTTCATTTTCAGCTAAACAGGACCCATGTGACAGTTCATCTGATGCATCCAAGAGTCCTACTGGGGGAATTGTACATGTAGAAGATGATTCAGACGATTCTGTTGAAATGCTGGATCATTTTGACTCCGAGGAAGTTAATTCTATAACTTTGAGTGGTCCTCATTTCACATACAAGCTGCCAGGCAAAATTGCAAAAATTTTGTATCCACATCAGCGTGATGGTTTGAAGTGGCTCTGGTGTCTGCATTGTCAGGGCAAGGGTGGAATCCTGGGGGATGACATGGGTCTAGGAAAAACAATGCAGGTAACTGACGAACGCTTGTAATTGTTTTGCAATAGCTGTAGTACATAGTTTATGAATATTCGGTTCCTCTTGCAGATTTGTAGTTTTCTTGCTGGTTTATTCAATTCGCGTTTGATTAAAAGGGCATTGGTGGTGGCACCAAAAACCTTACTTCCACATTGGATCAAAGAACTATCCACTGTTGGACTTTCTGAGAAGACAAGGGAGTGCGTCCGACTCTATTTATTTCTTTAAACTTATATACTCGCACAAACTCAAACATGTTTGTCATATTGTAAAATTGACCTACTTGTATTTGCTGCAGATACTTTGGAACTTGTACTAAAGCCCGAGAATATGAACTTCAATACATACTTCAGGTATTCGTTATAGCTTATTCTACATGTTCAACTGAAGTTATAATATTTTATTCTCCTGCATTGTAAGTTTTAATAAACAGGATAAGGAAGGGAAACGTTTATATGTTAACTTGAAGATAAGCTTCATATTTGGTAATTGTGGATGTCTGTAGTTGCAATGTATTTTCCTTTTTAAGAGATTCATGGTGGTTCTTAAGCACTGCTTTAAACTTTAGCGTTTCAAATTTAGTTGATTCTGAAAGTGTCATGAAATCTTGCTCATGTTTAATATACAATCTTATAATATTAAATCTTACAAATTTGATGCTATCAGTCATTTGTATTAACATTCAGGATAAAGGCGTTCTTCTAACAACATACGATATTGTTCGCAATAATTCTAAATCATTACGTGGGAATTATCTATCTGATGATGAGGAAAGTGAAGACAGCCCCATATGGGATTATATGATACTTGATGAGGTAATAATGAGTCTACTTATTTTGAAGCCCAACTAATGTCTAGTTTTCTTCATTTAGGTTTGACTTCTATCGTGCGTCCTCTTTCCCTGTACATGGTTTTATTTATCTGTAGAGTGTAGACGTGTTTGTGCCTATTATTAGTCTTTTTTTTTCACTGTAAAACGTCTGTGTGAGTATATAATTCTTGATTTTAGAGGTTATCTGCTTATCTCTCATTTTGTAATGAAATGAGGGAAACTTAGGTTTCTATTGGACACAAAGGCAGTCATAAGAATTTTATTTTTGCATATAAGGTATAGAAGGCTTGGTTTGTGGTAGGTACCATCTACCTTAAATTCTGCCATCTGTTTTCTTTAACTCTAAATTGTAGCAAATACAACTTTGCAGAGCGTATCTGATAGAGCCCTCAACTCTAACAAGCTTATATCAAGCAAAATCCAGAAATGACAACAAACAACATGGGACTGATAATGCTTTTACCGAATAATAAAGTTGGATTACAAGGGAAATAATGATTCAAACCAATCCCATCTCCCTCATACACCCATAGACAGACATTGCAATCAAATAACAGTTACAGAGTACAAGGAATAAAATGCACAACACAAAACATAAGCCACTGGACTTTTCAGAGGCTAGTACTCTCCCAAGCTTATTTTACTACCCAAAAGACTAAACTCCCCCCCTTCTCTGTTTGACATGGAGGTTTTTAATACAAAAAAGTTACAACACACACTGCCTACGCTCTAGCTGCACCGAAAACCTACTTATTCACCCCTTCATTACCCTTATGGCCTGGACGCTGAGTGTCACCTCTTGACTGCTGGTATTTCCCTTCCTTAATCTTCTGCTATAGGTCCTAGAAGATTATTTGTAAATATTTTGTGAATCTTCAGCTTTATCTGTATCATCCATAATTGCAGCTTAAATTTTTGTTTATCAAATTGCTTTGATCCTTAGGGCCATCTTATAAAGAATCCAAGCACACAAAGAGCTAAAAGTTTGCTAGAGATACCAAGTGCTCATCGCATAATCATCAGTGGCACGCCATTGCAAAACAATCTCAAGGTATTTCTTGAAGACTGTTTTTGTTTCGTAATTGATGTATTTGATACAAGTATCTGGTTTGGTTTTTGTACTTTTAGTATATATTATGGTTACCTGTTGTGTGATTCTCATTCTTAAACTTTCAAACAGGAGTTGTGGGCCTTGTTCAATTTCTGCTGCCCTGAGCTGCTGGGTGATAATAAATGGTATTGATCTTTTTCATGCTGCGTTATAGTGCTGCTACCTTTTTCATTATCATAGCTTAAACACTCAAAATTTTACTATGCTAGGTTTAAAGAAAATTTTGAGTCAGCTATACTTCGTGGAAATGACAAAAAAGCTTCTGAGAGAGAGAGGCGTGTTGGTTCTTCTGTTGCAAAGGTAATAGCACTTGTGATCCAAAATGTGAATTGTAATTGTTTAGGTTGGGTCGTTGATTCTATTGTTCAAATATTATGATGACCAGTGAAAAATGTTACAATTAAATTTGAATTTATAACATGTTAAAATATCCTTTGGATTTTCCCTCTTGAATATCCCCCCTTTCTTTCTCTCTCTCTTTCTGTGATCATTAAAATCTATTTTCTTTCTTTTTATTAACCTATCTATCGTATTTATTTTATTTCTTTAGCATTGCTCTCTATCCGTAGATTGCAGTAAAGTTATATAAAGTATTCCAAATATCACTTGACATTTAATGCTAACACATCTTGCTACCGTCATGCACTCTTCTTATATGATAATGTAAAACAAAGTATTCAGCATACCTGTTAATGATTTTTAATCTAGTGGTATGCTTTAAGTTGCAAGAAAGTACCATTAGAATATGTTAAACCAATTACCTCTTTTGATTAAGCATCAAACATGTATCTTGTTTGATTTTATGAGTTGGTTGCAATGTCTTCTGGTAGTTCCATTGCTGTCTTTAGATATTTTTGCCTTATGCATTCTTTTCTATTCCTTTCTTTGATTTTACCTTTGATACAATGTATTTCCTTGTGTACGTGCATCTCATGTATAATGTGTTTGCCTCATCCCTTTTTTAAGAATTTCAATTAAAATTAAATTTCTTTTAATGATGCAAATGAGATAATTAATTGTTTCTTATCAGATGCTGAGAGATCGCATTCAGCCTTACTTTTTAAGACGCCTAAAGAGTGAGGTTTTTAATCAAGATGACAAGAATGCAACAACGAAACTCTCTCAGAAAAGAGAGATTATCGTGTGGCTACGATTGACTAGTGTTCAGGTTAGATGCAATTTTATGTGTTTCTTATTGTAAAAGACACAAGGTTCAATTGAATGTTTCTTTAAAACTTCATGCACTCTTTTTATAGTCCGTTTCCTGTCTCATGTAGAGATATCTTTATGAAGCATTTCTAAAGAGTGAGATTGTTCTTTCAGCATTTGATGGCTCGCCGCTCGCTGCACTTACGGTGATTTTTATTGATTTGATATAATATTAACTATACTTCCCTTCTTAATAATGTTCAAACCTTTGTAGATCTGCTTTTCACATGTTATAATTTTTTCTAAAATTTTGGTTTACCAAATATCTTCCATTTTTAAATTAATTATAAAAACCATTTGTTTGAATGAACTAGATTTTGAAGAAAATTTGTGATCACCCGCTATTGTTGACTAAGCGGGCAGCTGAAGATGTGTTGGAAGGTATGGACTCAATGCTAAAGCCTGAAGAGATTAGCGTTGCAGAGAAATTGGCAATGCACATAGCAGATGTTGCTGACACAGACAAGTTCAAGGCTGAGCATGATGTCTCATGCAAAATATCTTTCATAATGTCATTATTGGTGTGTACTATTCAAGAGCTTGATATTTTAACATATTATTTTTCATACTTAATATAACGTATACATTATGCAATATTTTTAGGATAATTTGATCCCACAAGGACATCATGTGCTTATTTTTTCTCAAACCCGCAAGATGCTTAATCTTATTCAGGTTAGTCAGAATTTTTGTTTTGCTATGTTTAATACAATCAATTCGCCATGAACACTACAAGAGACAAGGTTATTGGGTATTGATGTATTTGAACCTAAGGCAATCGTTACTAATATATTTTATTTCAATTACATAAATTTATTCGTTATGACTTAAAATTGATAGGACACCACTGCCTATTGTCTCTTATAGCAGGTGAAAGATGAAAGCCATAGTAGAAGATAGTGTTGACGTGGGATCGGTTATGCTTAATAATGGACATTATGAAGTTATTTCTATTATGTTGACTCCTTAATGTGTTCTGTCAGTCTTGTATTTGCTTTTAGATCGGTCTTTTATGTGTTACTGACTTACTGTCCTTGTCAGTACTAGTCCATAAAAGTACATATTTATGTATTTGAAGTTATGAGTGATGTTGTATTTTTCATGGAGATTCTCATAGCTTTAGAGGAATATGGTTCAGACTCTGACTGTATAATTTTCTAAAGGCATCTTTTCCATGCCTTTTCAGATTCAAACAGAAATTTTCTAATGTTTTTGCATCAGTAATTTATTTTATATTATTCTTTAGTCAAATTTATAGCTGACTAAGATATATTGCAGGAATGTATAATGTCCAAAGGTTATGGTTTTGTACGAATTGATGGAACAACAAAAGCTTGTGATAGAATAAGGATTGTTAATGTAAGTACTTTGTATTGTGACATCAAAATAATTTTTTCTGAAATCTTCTTATTTAATTGCCATTTTGTAATTTTTAATTTTTTCATGTCAGGATTTCCAAGATGGTTCTGCAGCTCCCATATTTCTTTTGACATCTCAAGTTGGTGGTTTGGGGCTGACACTTACTAAGGCAGATCGTGTGATTGTAGTTGATCCTGCTTGGAACCCAAGGTGTTTTAAGCATGCCTTTTTCAAACTTCTAATTGTTAATATTTCATTTGAATATGATTTTACCTATCTATTCAGTGTATAATCAATAAAATCAGAATTAGAACTCAATTTCGATTAATTATTCAATAAAAATATTGGAAGATGTTGCTAAATTGAGTATTGTGGTTGAGAGTTTTCATGGCTTTTAGTTGATGCAATGCTAAATTGCTTTTATTCCTGTACACAATTTTTATGATTTTGTTTCTGCCAAAGTAGTTTTTAAGAACTAGTTGGGTCTTTCATGTCGTTAATTCTTTCAGAAGATTATAAGAATGGAACCTGCGTTTTGTATGATAGTGGTTTTGTGAAATATTGAATCATTATTTGCTTTTCCTATTTTGGTTGTTTGTAACACTAAATGCAGCTCAATAAATAGAACTATATATTTGGCTTATACTGTGTACAGAGTTTGAAGAATAAGCACTGTTTATGATTTGTGAATAGTGCAGCTTATAGACATAATTTGTTGTGCAATTTTAAGAATTTGAGAAATGAACATAGTTCATGACTTGTGAATCGTGTAACTTGTTATAGATTTTGATATTGATATACTAACATGGCTAGATCCATCTCGTTAATCTTTTTTTTTTTGGTCAAATCTCGCTAATCCAAAATGACTTTTGTGAATTTGATTTTACTCTTTAGTTTATTTTAAGTTTGTATTCCTATTTCTAGAAACTGTCTGTCTATTTGATCATAGGTCATTTCTTCTTCTTTTTTCCTCATTTCGTGATGATATTTTTTCATATGCTTATTCTACTTATCTTTTTAACTGTTTGGATGGAATTTGGAATGCATTGGGCTTTGTTTATCCCTGATTTACGTATTGTACTTGCCAAGAAAAAGTATATAAAATTCTAGTAATAGTTGTTTCAAAATTTATTCTTGGCAGTACGGATAACCAAAGTGTTGACCGTGCGTATCGTATTGGTCAAAAGAAAGATGTTCTTGTATATAGACTAATGACATGTGGAACTGTTGAAGAAAAGATATACAGGAAGCAGGTAAATTTCAACATTTTTTTCTTCATGTGCCAGTTATTGATTAGAAAACTTTTATTTCTTTAGGTTTCGTTTGAGTGAATTTCATTTGCTTGTAACTCTCTTGTTTAGATTTCGATTAAACCAATGACACTGGAATTATGTGATTTTCAGGTATACAAGGGGGGATTGTTTAAAACAGCAACAGAGCATAAAGAACAAATTCGGTACTTCAGCCAGCAGGTACAAGTGTTGTAAGAGCATTACATGTTTCTATGCTATGTTGGCAGCATCTTTGACAAGCGTGTCATGCAATGTGGTAATTTTTCATTCAACCTTTTCAGGATCTCAGAGAGCTTTTCAGCCTCCCCAAGGAGGGTTTTGATGTGTCTGTCACTCAGAAGCAATTAGAGGAGGAGCATGCTTGCGAGGATACAGTGTATGAGTTTGAAATCTAAGCATACTTGTGAAGCAATAGAATGCACTTTTCTTTTGATCGTTAAACCTTTCAAATGCTTTCGTTTTTTCATGCGTGGTTCATGGATAGTGTGTTGCTGCTAGATTCTGTTAATGCTGCTTGAACCTTAATGTGCAATTCTTTCAGCCTGTTTCAATGTATAGATAAATGAGATAGATTAGGTGCTTGTGTGTGGATTAAATTTATGATAAGTGATAAGTTGAGCTTTTAGTTTTTAATAACCTATTTGGTGTTCGACGAATGGGATAAAAATAACTCATAATTGCATGTAGTTTTCTGATTTTTGACTTAATATTTGTTGTTTAGGGATGACTCTTTTAAAGTGCACATAGAGTTCTTGAAAAGTCAGGGTATAGCTGGAGTTAGTCACCACAGTTTACTCTTCTCCAAAACAGCACCAGTTCAAGATGCACTTGAGGATGTTGAAGTGTCAAGGTAACAATAGTTCATGGTTTTTAAGATTTTTTTTCGCTTCCCATATGGTTCTTTCACCAAGATGTAATGCTGAAATTTTCCTAATGCCCTTGGATGTCACAATTTCATTTTACTTTATGGATTATGGATCGTGTACTACTGAAATGAGAACGATTCTTTTTCAAATAGGCTTCTTTTTGGACGATTGTATTAGTATTAACTAATTGCTTAGCTAAACTAATGCCACATTGATCCTTTTTTTTTTAATAGGAATCACGGGACCAGATACGTTGGAACTTCAGCATCTACTTCCCTTGAACGTCCTGTTGATGGGTAACGATGTTATCATCACAAGTTTATTAGATTTATCCCGCCCCCAACCTTTTTTTCATTTGATTCATGATCTGACCTTCTTTGTTTTTTTGAATTTGGTCAGAGCTGAGTTTGCTTTTAATCCAAAGGAAGTCAAATTGAGCAAAAAAGGTTCTTCTCCTAGTAGCGGTGGTAAATTGACTGACTCTGAAATCAGGGAAAAAATCAAACGGATTTCTCAAACACTCGCAAATAAGGTATTCTTATTGTTCTTAAGGAGTCAGCAACTTCGTGTGACAACCGATGGTAGTTTTGTGAGAATTGGCTGGCTCATACCAGCTTCATATCTGAAATATTGTCAAACCATGACATTACGAGCTTTACTTTGGAACAGTCAATAACTTATTCTTCCCTCCTGTATATACCAATGCAGGCGATGATTTCTAGATTACCTGATGGTGGAGAAAAGCTACAGCAGCGGCTTGCTGAACTAAATTCGGAGCTAAGCAAATTGAAGATGGAAGAAAGAAATTTGATTGATTTGGATGATATAAGTGGACAGTTTCAAAGGGTATTAAATGTGTAGATCATTGTAAAGAGAACTTGAAAATGAACAGATCGAGCGGTTTTGGCTGCCTTGTTGGCAGAAAATGGCCAAATGACTAGTTTTATTTGGCAATATGTTTTGAATTTTGTTGAAGGTGATGAATTTCTTGCTCATCTTGTAAAACATACTGATTGTTAATTCATTCTGAAGCCCCAAGTGTAAAGGTTTCAGTGGGCTTCTTTTTAACTGCGATGCTATTTAAGGCTAAGGCTGGTTGTTTCACGTGAACACTTCCATTTTAGATTTCTTGTGTCAATATAGATGAGCTATGATATGACAAATATTTTTGTGAAGCCCAAAAGAAATATCTGGCAACTATTTGAAAGGTGGGGTGGAAATCTGGCCTTGGCTTATCAAAAAAACAAAAGGCCTGAGAACATGACATGCAGGAGTATATTACTGTGGCTGCTCATGACCCCATGATGGGATCGACACCTCGTTCTATGTGTACTTCATTCTAACCTAGGGGTGTGGATGGACCAGATTAGATTGAGTTGATACTCGATCTAAGGTCTAGTTTGATATAAACCTCAACAACTAAAGGTTTGGTCCAATCCAGCAGTGTCTAAAGTTGGGTTGGACTAAATTAATTCACCTGGACTAGTTGTCTAATCCATGCAATCTAGGGATTTCAAATTTTTTTTCCTTTATAAGAGACAATTTTAATTTAATAATTCAAAATTAACATAGAAAAAAATATAAAATCATATAAAATACTCCTCAAAATATTAAAATTTAAGCATGAATTGATAATCTTTAACATTTATTAATAACAATTATGATTATTAATATAAAAAATAAATAAGTATAAAATAATTTGGGCCAGACCAATTAGTCTAAACATTTTTCCCTAAACCCGGTGCAACTCGAATAGTTCAATTTGATTTCATTGTATTATTTATTTAGATGGAATAAGACCGAATCATCGAGTTTTGCACACCCTATTCTTGTGGAAGACTAATATTTCATAGCATGATGGATTAAAAATTGAATTTTTATTGAGAGATGTGTGAATATTTAATGTTTAAGAATACATGATTATTTTTTGTGTCTAGCAAGAATAAACTCCACAGGGTTCTGAAAATAAGTGTTTCCTTTATTGCCAGTCCCCGTGCAGTCATGTTTCGATCTCTAACTTTTGCTCCTTCCTCTTTTAACTTGTTATAGTCCATTGACTGCATTTCAGGTTTCTAAGGTTATTTCTCGGGCTATGGGTTTTTATTACGATTGACCTTTCAATTGAGTTAATTATGATAAAGAGTGCACGTCAACCATATAAGACTCCATTTTCAGTGTAAATTACAATACAAAAATTTAACAGTTCTATCGTGAAAAAAGATATTTTTCGGTTCTACCTAATTATTTTAAAAAAATTATGTTTTTTCTAAGTAAAAATATCCACTAACTAAAGACAATTCTGGTTGGGAAAGTTGAGTGTAGGCACTTATCTCAAGAGAGATTCAAACTTTGGCTAATCATATTGTCAAAGATTAACCCCTTCCACTTCCACTAGATATAAAGCATTGGTAACTGTTACGTTATTGTTATCAAACACAATTGATATTGAATGACTTTTTTTTTTTTTTTTTGCCAAAGGACATTGAATGACTTGAGACCAACGTTATGAGCACTCAGTACATAACCACCAAGGAAAATGTCATACCATAAAATAAAAGGGCTGCGCTTTCTCGTATCTTTGTGTGAGAAGCTTTTAACAAGAAGGGGGAAAAAAGACAAGTCGTTGCCCAAAAAGAAAACAAATACAAAAATGAAAAAAATAAAGGGCATGCCACGTCTGAGGAGACCAAGAATATATGGACGTGACACTTTATAATGCAAATGATCATCTACCCTACAGGAATATATACTCTCTGATTGTTCTTAACTCTCAAATGGCCTAAAATAGCCCTTTGAAACTTGGAATACGGTTCGAAAGCTTTTATGAGACGTGGGACTGGACACATTAACCCATCTCGCAGAAATAGCTACAAAGTCAAGGAGGGGGCTAAACTCTTATTGCATGGGACCTCTCTTCCAAGACCCAGTCAGCGTCACCGCAGAGTCTCTTAGAATCTAAACTACGTGAAAGACAAAAGGATAATATAAAAAAGTATAGAAATGGAAGGTTGCTTTAAGTTTGCGATACCATGAATTGCTTAGTCAAAACTTGACGAGCGACTCCATCTACCTTGTAAATAGTCCTCCAATGAGACACTCTGCTCAGAGCTACTTACAGAAACTGCATCATCGTCCAGGTCCAGCAAGGCAAGGTTCAGATGGGACTGGATGTTATTCAGTCCCCCATCAAACGTGTCAAGTTCTTCTGGTGCACCAACTTCTTGTTTTGCCCAACTTGTGACTTCCTCATCACCTTGTAGAAGTTTCAATATCTGCACTCAAGAAAAATCATCAAACTTCAACTTGATGGCCGGAAAAAAAATATGGCAAGAAATTAAAAAGGGGTAGATTTTTTTTTTTAATAACAAAAAAAGGGTAGATTTTAACAAAGGAGACTCACGTTGCTGATTTGAGGTCGACCTTTAGGTGATCGTCTGAGGCAAAGGGTAGCAGCCAAAACCATTCTGTCAATCAGCCAATGTTCGGGTTCACCAATGCTTGAATCAAGCAACCGGGAGAGCTTTCCATCCTTTAGAATTGGTCTTGCCTGGATAGTGTCACAATCACATTCGTTTTCAACCCTTTGATGCAATAAGACCAGGTCTCAAAAGACATTCAATTATTGTTTTGGTAGACGTTCCGTTTATTTTATCTTAGGTCACAGTTTTATCAGCTGAGTCTATAACAGAGGAGAAAATCTTACCCACATCACAAGGCTCTCCTGGCCCTTGGGGGATTCATTGTTGATGGGCTTCCTGCTAGAAAGAAGCTCAAGAAGCACAACACCAAAAGCATATACATCAATTCTGTCAGTTACCTTACCATGCATAAAGTATTCTGGAGCCAGGTATCTGGCAAAAAGAAAAAAGAAAAGTTAAGAGCCAAAAAAACATTTAAAGTTGACTGGTCCATAGAGGATTCAGAGGATATGGTACACACCCAAAGGTTCCAGCCACATCAGTACAAGTAACATGGGATGAAGAAGAACCCCAACTGGCTAGTCCAAAATCGGAGAGCTGAGGACAAATAACACATGGCTTATAGAACAAGCATGGATGGAATGAAGTGTGATATATTCAAAACAGAACAGAACCGATCAATGGAAAAAAGGTAACTAAAGCACCTGAGGCTCAAAATCATCTGAAAGAAGGATGTTTGAAGATTTTACATCCCTGTGAATCACAGCCTCTGCACAGCCATTATGCAGAAAGTCCAATGCTTCAGCAACGCCCACAGCCACCTTAAACCTCTCTTGCCAACCAAACTCATTAGAGTCCTTCTTATAACCTTCACCATAAAACATGAGTAAGAAAGAAATTGGAGACTGATGATTATGTAATTCCAAGCAGACAAGGCCAAATAAATATCTACCATGAATGTTCTCTTCTAGGCTTCCTCTTGTTAGAAAGTCATAAACCAGAAGCAAATTATTGTCGTCAAAAGAAAACCCAGATAAAGATATTATGTTCTTATGATGCAAAGTCGTGATGATCTCAATTTCCAAAAGAAACTCTTTGACCACATCTTCAGATGGCTTCAAAATTTTCACAGCCACTTCCTTGCCATCTGGAAGACATCCTTTATAAACATAGCTACTGCCGCCTTTGCCAACCAAATTTTCTGAAAACACCATTAAAGTGATTAAACTTCATTAAAATATATCTCAAACAAAAGAAGTAATCGGAACCAAAATAGGGGCAGGAAAGTTAGTATAATGAAAACAAACCAGGTGAGAAGTTAGCGGTTGCAGAAGCAAGTTCTTGGAAACTATACACTCTGCATGAAGATGAGTATTTCTCCTGTAAACCGGACAATTCTTCACGAAAGTTACTGAAGCCAGAGTTAGAAGCAGATCTGAATGGAACAATGGCACCACTCTGCCCGTCAAGGGTACTATTGTCATTGTGGTTAATATTAATATGTCTAAGATCTGGATGGACTACAGCTGATGAATGCCAGCTGGTCTGTTTAACTGCCCGTTGAAAAACATATGAGTTGCTCACATACGATTTCTGCATGTGCTTTTTGGGCAGAAATACCTGGCGAATGACAGACCAACCATGTTTAGACTGGTTTGATTCCTGAACCACAGTTGCACAACCATGATCATCGCCAATTTTCTGGAGCGGTACTAAAGCTAGTGAATCTTTCTTTTCCTGATCCTCAGGCAAATCTTCAATAGCAATACTCTCTGGAAGTGATAACACCCGCTCACAACATTCACAGTTCCTGAGATTTGTCTTTGTCCAAGGCTTGAAGGAATTTCCTAACAAAGCTGGGCCTTCATCTAGTTTTACTGCCATGATATCAAAATTAATTATTTGTATTAATTCTCAAATTTTTCTGATCGACTAATCACGGTTGCAAGCTTTACTGTAGAGAACATAGCATTACACCTTGACCAAAATTGAATTGAAAGTAGCATCTCTTGAAAACAAAAAAAATTAAGAATGCCAGAACGAGTGTGCAGGAATAGAGGTAGAACCTTGAGCACCGCATATTTTTGTAGCCTCTCTGCGGAACGCAATTTTGCCATTGTCAACCGCAAAGACAGAGATACATTTGGGCAATTTTTTTGCACAATACTTCGCAACGGATGCCGATGACCGTATTGTGTGATGCGTTTTAGAAGTCCCCACAATTACAGTTGATGCACCGAACGATTTCGCCTCCCGTACAAGAAGTTTCCGAGCCGAATCACCTCTACATACTTTCAGCTTGAGATCAACCTGAGGATTGTTCAGCGGACTTGAGGCAAAAAAACTCACAATTTAAAAAAAAAAAAAAGAAGATCGGATGTGAGGATTTTTAGTTGTGAAAAGATGTCCACAATGTCATTCGCCTCTCCCAGCAATTTAGAATCTAGAATACTCATAATCACTCGAAACTAATTTTGAGAAAACTTCCCCAGAATCCAAGCAAACAGCTAAAATGAAGTAACGAAAAAAATAATGAGAGACTGAGAGCAGTACCCAACCTGCTTCAAGTTGCAGAAACCTTCGTAAACGGCGAGAACAGAATCAAAAGTATTTACAAGAGCGAGGAGCGATCCCGTACCCGCTGCACCAAAACAATCAGTTTAAATATGACCCAAAACCAAAGCAAAAATCGAAGGTGAGAGAGAAATAGAGACCAGGCATACTGCCGAGAACGTGTAGCGCAATGACATGGTCACCAGGCTCCGCCACTTTGACGAGGGCCCATGTGAGCAATTCCCTACTCCGAGGATCCAACTTCACCCCAACGACGACCGTCCGACCACCGTCGCTCTCACCCGTGCCTTCTTCGGACCCCATACAGTCTCCGGTAAGCTTCATTTGCCCCTCCGTCGACTCGTCGCACGGTACCTCGCAAGTGGTGCCTCCAAGAGAAGGAGACGTGGGAAACGCCGTCGTTTTTCCCGCCCTAGCCGAGTCGCTTTCCTTTCCTTCCTCTCTCTCACTCTTACCAGGCTTTCTCACTCTCTCTATGTATTGGGAATAGAGAAAAACGAATCCTGCTCGGCGATGGTGGCTATGGCAAAAACTGTCTTCGAAGAGAGGAATATTCCACTGCTTCTCAGATCATTTTGTTTTACATTACATCAATTTTTGTGGACCGTTGGTTAAGTGGACCCGCCTACGCCTGATGCTGCCTCTTTTGCCTCCAAAAAAGCAGTTCGTTAACGTCTCAAACGCTGTAAGGATATCGCCAAGAAATAATGTCATATCTTAATAATACAAATCGCAGATATATCATATATATGACCAGCCGATAAAAAATGCAATACCTTGCATCTTGAGGAGCATCGTATTTCATTTAAGGATAAAGTATGAGTTGATAGTTTAAATTTGCGTTAAATTTTAATTTAGGCCTTTAATTTTAAAAGTATATTTTTAATCTTTTATTTTTAATATTGTTAAATTTATATATAGTTTAAATAATTAGATGTAAACTTTTACATTTGTTTAATTATAATAGTTTTTAATTATATGGAACATGTCTTTATGTATAACTTGAAAGACATTTTTATTCTAGGTAACAACTTGAAAGACAGATTTCGCATGAGAATATATTTCAGCAATTTTGTCTTATTTATTAAATACGCATACGGCGGAAAAAATCCGAAGTAAGACTTGCGAAATTACCATAGACTCCTTGTCAGATAAATGCAATAAGTAACGGTATAGAGATGAGGATGAGCCATGAGGAGTGTCACAGAAGAAATTGAGATACCAGCAGTTTGAAAATGAGGGGATGTCACCGTCGAAGAACATTTCAAAACCAAGAAGCTACTATAAGCGGTATTATTAAATTCAATCTGCATCCTATCCTTAAAAAAATTAATTAAATAATGTATTTATTATTTTTTAAAAATTAATTTTCTAATTTATACATTGATATGTAATGTAATGATATACATACTTTTTTCACAATGTACATTATAATTAAATAATTTATTGAAATTTTTTAATTTTTTTTAAAAAGTTAAATATTGTATGTAGTATTATTAAATTGGGATAAATAAACAAACAAGGCGTTAAAAACCGGATCTACCTCTGAATCAGTTGAGATAGTAGGTCAGATTATGGTCAACCCGTGGGTCAGATCAGTTATATTAAAATAGTATAACTTAATAAAAAAATACACATATTTAATTATGAATAAGTTAATATCATAATATTTAAGTAAAAATACACATATTATTAATATGATGATAAACTAAAGCAATAAATTCAATTAAAGGTAATATAAGTTCACCAAAACAAAACAAAAATCAAATTTTTTTAAAAAATTAGGTGGACCCAGGTTACCACCAATTTGCCCCCAGGTCACCCGGTTTAAAACCGGTTCGTGAGGGTCAAAAAATCTCGGTTTAGAGAGCCCGACCGAGCTAGTTAGGTGACCAAGTCTTTGATTCTTAGGTTAACCCGATCGGTCAAATCCGATTTTTTATTTAATAATAAATAAATATGAGAAAAGGACCATGGGCTTTAATTACCACCGAACATGTTGTACATGAAAGTTTGTTGAGGAATAAAATTGAGTGGCCAATGAAAGGGTGATACGAGTCAAATCATTCAAGGAGCTCCTACTTTTACTTTGGGGTCCATTTGGAGAATGATTTCTTTTTTCACTTCTATGCCATTCGTCGTAATAATAATAATAATAACAGTAATTAAATAATGCTGCTGCCTCTTTTTATTTTTTTATTCAATTATTTAATGAACCGGGGTATCCTATCCATTTGATAAATCACATTGCATATTATAATTATTGCATGTTCTTCTTTTGGTTTTATATATATTATGTAATCATAGCTCGTCTCTTCGTCCTTACATTTAGCTTTATAGTTATGTATTATTATTATTATTATTATTATTATTATTATTATTATTTTGCCAACATGTAGTATTATTATTGTTTGTGAATTGATTATATATATATAATCATACTTAATATTTCTATCAATTTTCACAATTTTTTTGTCAATTTGAGTGTGGCATTCTACTAACTCGAGGGAACTTGGGAACCAGTTTAAAACCTGATTATAAAAGTTTTAAAACTTTGAAATTAACATAGAGCTGTCAATTTAAGCGCTGCGAGGAAAAGCGAACTTGTCTCATATATTTTAATCTTTTGATTCTAATTTTATGGAAAATTTATGTGAAATAAAATAAATGGATAGTAATAATTTTTAAATTGAATTTGACATTGTTTAATTTACTTTAGTGATGTTAAGATTGTATATTTAAATTTGTATTCTCCGGTAAGTTTTTATCTTTACTTTTGAAATATTTTGTTCTACTTTGTCAAAACTCTACCCTTTCAAGATTAAGATAAACAGGAAAATATTATAATATAATTATATATTTGTTTGGGCTTAGATGCGGACAGTGAACATCCAATAACATTTGGAAGGAAATTATTAGGCGAGATTTTTCTACTAATAATTAATTTAGAATTTTGGTTTTAAATATAGCAACAATTAACCTGCCTTTATGAAGTCGGTCTGTCCGTACACTAGTTAATTGTTATTTGATATCTTTTTTTTTTTAAAACATCTTTTCTTTTTAGTAGAATTACAATTCGATTTTAAGTAAAAAAATAATATCTAACAAATTTTTGAGATTTATCATCTAGCCACTTTTATTTATCAATATAGAAAGATTTACAAGATATTATTTTTTTCATTTGAAACATAATTTTTTAACCAACATTTGAAACATAATTACAATCCTTTCTTTGTTTTTTTATATCTTGACAAGGGGAAGAGATAAAAATAATAAAGAGAGAAAATAATTCCGGGCACGAGGAGGAGAAAGTGGTTGTAATGAGCACTACAGTACAAAGGGATTTGGTATTTAGGGGGACGAGTGGGACCCACTTAAGCTATAAACCGTCCTTTATTAAAAAGGGGCACATAGCTAAAAAGCATTGTGTGGGCAACTCAACTAGGAATTGTTTTGGCGTTAGCCTCAGCCTCGCATACGTCGTCCCACAAAATTTACACATTTTCTTACTGCATGTTTTAACAACAACTTCTGAAAATATTTTTATATAAATTGAGATAAAGCTTCTATTATATATCTATTTTAAATTGTATACAGTTACTTTTCAAAAGTTACTTCCAAATATACATGTTAGAGCATATTTGGATTAACTTTTGAATAATGAATTTTGTCTCGGTTTGCATAAAAGTTATTTTTAGAAAATAGATTCTGGGGAATAGATTTTGAAAAAGCTGAAAAAAATAGCTTTGGGAAAACCATGGTTTCCACCCCCTACACCATGGTTTTGTGAGTTAAAAACTATTCTGAAGAATCTAAGTATGTTTGTCTATCACTTTTGAAACTATGGTTTTGAGCTCAGAAGGTATTCTACATTTTTAAGGTATATTTGTTAACAACTTCTTCAAAACCTTGATTTTTCTTCAAAATCAAGGTTTTGCATATTTCCCAAACATGTACTTAATCTTTATTACCCCCACGCGATGAACCTTCTCTCTCCTTTATTTTTTTGATTAAAAAAAATCCTATCTTTCTTAAAAGTGAATGGGGTTGATCATAATCATAATTAATTAATTGTATAATTGTACCCCCAACATTATGATCCCATAATAATAATAATAATAACGACGACGGTCACACATACTTATTATATATAGTGGGCATACCCCATGTGCCCAAAAAGTGTGAAGCACACATGGTTGGTGAAAGCAAAGAATAATGTTGCTGATTAATGCCACTTCTCTACTTAGAAGTTAGAATTAAAGGCTCACAAAACTTGGGAATGTTGTTTGCCTGCTTGTTCAAGAAACCAGACATGTGACACTTATGAACCCTATCCTCTCAATTACTTCAACATATTAAGGTAAACAATGATGAATTACCCATTTTGGTCTAAGAGTTAATAAAGAGTTTTGCTTTTTAGTGCCAAATGTAAGATCTCAATTCTTTTTTTTTTTTCCCAACTAGATCTCAATTCATTATGTATAACTTCTTTCATATTAATTACATATATTAAAAGAGTTTTCTTAGTCAGGTTAGCAGTTTTCCAGTGCAATTAATTAAAATGAGTATTTTAAAGAAATCAATACAGATTTTTTCAAATAACCAACTCAACTAACTTTTAAAATTCTTATAAATCAACTATTTGACTTCTACTTTTAAAATCAACAGATGACGACGAGGTGACTACTAAAAATAAAAGGGTAAAGGTCCAATATTAACCCGGAAGTTTTCACTTCAGAGCTGTGAGTATCCGGAAGTTTTTTTTAGCTCAAAATTGCCCTGGAAGTACCAAGAGAGAAGCAATATGACCCCACCGTCACCCCACTGTTACAAACTGTTAATTTTAACATCCACATGTCATCTAATTCTTCCACCTCATCATCACCCTAGCCTCCCTTGATGTCTCCCCTTCTCTCACCTCTACCATCGCCTCTCTGTCTCCTTGCCCCCATCTTCACCTTCGTCGATTGCAAGCACTTTCGAAAAGCTTCTGCTGAATGAAGATTCTGCAGGAAACGCCTTGGGCACCGTCAAATGTTTCTTCCCCACTCAGCTTTTGGTGCCCCCCCCCACACACACACTGTGAATTTGACCCCATACATTTACCCCCCCTCCCACCAAATCTGAATCCCTTCACGTGCCTTCATTTTTTTTTTTTTTGCCTAATACCACAAGCCACATGCTAGCTTATCATCAAACCAGGTTTTGACTATTTACTGGATAAAATTGCCGGTTTGAGGATAAAACAGAGAAAGCATTTTTGCATCTTATG
>QFDD01001368.1:0-27986 GCA_006871305.1 Vachellia collinsii
TTCTTCTCCACCACTGTGTGTCTCTCCCTCACGTTACTGACTGATCATCAAAATCATCCTCTTATCGTTAGTTACACACACACACACACATGTATGTATTAATATAAGTATTGATCATATTAATACATACACATTATAATTAATTGTATTGAAAAAATATACCTTTTTATGAGTTGATAACTAATAAGTGCCAAACATTGGTAAGTTACTGTCCATGATAAAATAAATCACAAAAATTGCAAACTAAAGTTTTTCCCCTATTGTGAATGTTATAAAACTCTTAGATAATAAAATAATGAATTTTATGACTAAGTAATATAGGCTACTTAATAAATTATTTGTTGTCTTAGGATTAACATCGTAACAAAATTATTTGAAAGATTAAAGATACAGGACTTGCAGTCATACTATATGCTCATATGAGCTTTGCACACTGCAATAGTCATTTTAATTAAAACAAAATTCACTTTTAAATTTTATAGTTATTATTTTGTTTTAGTTTAACTTTTACGATACATTGTTATTGAACTCAAAAATTCCTTATTCGCATTATAGAAGGACAAGTTACATAACCAAAACAACACCTTTTTTTTTTTATCAAATGTGCATAATTTACAAATATTAACACACGTAACATAAATCAAATCATCATTCGAAGTTTAAATTAACCCATTTTTTAAAGTTCAAATAAATAAACCACTGTCCAAAACCGGATCAATCCCATCGTGAGTCCACGACCCCTTTACTTCCCCTATACGAATATACGATCCCGCAGCCATCGTGAGAACATCCACTGCTGCTCACGTGCCTTCCATTCTCGTCATTGCCCTCTATAGCTCACTATCACTTCTTCACTCAACAACATCGAACGTATCGCATCTTGGGGGGGGGGGGGAATTTAAAATAAGCTATTACGGATATTTATTCACCAATTACACGATCAGTCTTTAAGGCAATTCATGCTCCAGCAATCATTAAAAAAAAAATGAAGGAACGGAATTTAGATTGACGAGGGACATTGCTTTTGCATCTCTTTTTTGTGGAGGTTGGGGGGTGGGGTTCGGAGATTGGGGATATAACGGCGACATGCGAGTTTGATATTTCAAAAATTAAGGAATATTTGTCAATTCGTCAATGTCAATTCGTATAGCTTAATTTGTCAATGTTTAGGCTAATCATGTTTTCTTGATGTGAGAGTTAATAAAAGCAATAAAATTTTAATTGAAAATTTTCAAGTTAATTAAATTACAATAGCTCATTGTGAGGGCAGAGAGTAATCAACTTTTTCTTTTAAATATCGTCGGGGTTGTTGCGTAAAAATGATAAATTCAAAGAATGAGTTCGTGAGTTATGAGCTTAACCATAATGTCATATTGACACTATCCTAGTAGAAATTAGGAAAGGAGTTTGTTATGATTCTAAATATAAAATTTCAATCCAATTACATTTTAAAACTATTAGTCTGCCTTTTTTTTTGTTAAGTATAAGTATTATTTTACTAGATACAATTGTCTTTAAAGTATTGTCAAATATAGATATAATCCTCCTTTATAGTGAAAATTCAAACATTAATTCAACATGTTTTAAGAAATTGACTCATTCCACTATATCAAATTTCCATTTGTAAGTAATTATTTTTATGCAAGTGAATTATTTAACTCATACCCATTCGGCTCATATTATAATATATTTTTAACTAATTCACACCTACAAATAAAAATAGTTAAAATATTATATTTGTTATGTTCAAATGGTTTCCTACACCACTCTTGTTAATCATACTAAACACTAACATCATATGATAATATCTATTATCTCTTAATATGTTTATTAAATATGAATATCCTTGGAAAAAATATTTAATATTAATTAAAACTATAAAATGTCTTATAAAACGGAATACATTTCTTGTTTAACATAGACTTCTTATGAGAAGGTGAGGAGGGAGCACATTTTTTAAGATTGGGAAGGAAACCATATCAAACCATAATACGAGGAGGAATCAATAGGTTTCTACCCTTTCAGCAGGTCAGACTATCTTAATATTGGCCCTAAGCCACTCATTATACGTAGGAATGTATATAAATTTGATCAGAATGAGTTAGTGATCAACCCAAAGTTTACCCCAGAGAAAATTTTGAATTGAATAAGATAGTTCATGGTTAAGTTTGGTCTAGTTTCAACCTTAAGTTGAACTAGATTAAGGTACTTAATCAACTAAACTACTTAAATTTGTCCATATGGCCAATGATATTAATTTTCTTTACTTATTCCATGTCTTTCCCTTTAAGGAATGTAATATTTCAATATCATAAATATGATCAAGACAATAGAAATACCTATAAAATCATCTCAAAACATTAAAACTTAATAATAAAATCATAAGAATTTTCAGCAACAAAAAAAATCCAATATGTGAAATATTTTTAAAAAACTCACCTAGATCAAATCGGACCAGTTCAAGTAGTCTTATCACTCAGCCTAAGATACAGTTTGGCTCGATTAACCAATATGATTTAATCTAATTCAATTTTATTAGAAAACATATCAATTCTAATATTGAATCGGACCATGTTTCCTCGAATTGAACTAGATTGATTTTTTTTGGACATGAGCACAAACTTCTACGTAACATGTGAATAACCTTGTATTCAAATTTGAGAGTGATAGCATAAGCGTTATCGTATCATCCAAGTAAGGGGAATGGTGTGTAGTACGTTTCGGGGATCCGCAAACAGAGTTTTGAGCTTTGCAAAGGAAGGGCTTAACCCTTGCTTCTTTATTTAATTGTCTCCTTCTTCTTCGAAAAAAAATTGCTGGGGTATGATTGGGGGAAGGCACACTCTAGTCTCTGCTTTTCAAACGCGTGCAAGGGACATGATAATCCGAGGCTCGTTTGGAACCAAAGCTAAAGTAAGCTTACGTAAAATACGACATTCTTGCTTAGCCACTAAGGACTCATTCCAGACTTTAAAAAGTACCGAAAATAAGTCATCCCCTATTAAACTAGAGTTAAAGCCACACTATAATAGAGGTTGGCAAAAGGCAAACAGGAGAAACCATAATTAATAAGATAATAACATAAACACGTAAAAATTATTAGGATCTAAAAACCAATCAATTTCTTTAAAAATATTTGCTAAGAATTAAAAGCAATGATACATGTTAGGGTATGTTTGGGAATAATTTTTTTAAGTGATTTTACGCAATCAGAGGTAAATATGTAAGAGAAGTTTTATCTCGACTTACATAAAAGTGATTTTTAAGTGATTGCTAAATAAACCCTAAATAAATAAAACACGTTATTTTCTTCAATCCAAAAAAGAAAACATAAGTAAAGAATTTTTAAAAAAATAATAAATTTAACTGAGTTAGCAAATTACTACGTTTGGATTGTCTTGATTAGCTTTATAAAACCACTAGTTGAGATAAAATTTGTTTAATGAATTTTATTGTTGTATACGTCAGATCATAGATATTTAGGTAATCAATCATCTAGTCATCTAGCGTTCACATAGAGCACATTTTATAGGAAGACCGTCAAGACTCAAGACACAAATCATCATAGACCTAATCAAGCTTTACAGAATATTATATACCAACGGAGAAATTTCAGGAACAAGTCCGGGTCGGTCGGTCGGTCCGTCCTAAAACGGCTTCGATCAACTCCGTTTCCCGGAAGAAACAAGAAGGCTTTCATCCCGTGGAGGGTTCAATCAGGGCCTCAGGGGGTTCCACGTGGGGAGAGATTTCATCCGTGGTCCCATGCTGACGTGGAGGACGACTGTATGGGAGTCCGTACGTCCGTACAAATTCCAAAGGGCGAAGGATGGTGAGAGAAGACCAAGCCACCAAGGCGCGGAGTGGCCGTCCGAAACAGGCCCAGACACGGAGGCGGAGAGAGAAAAGTTTCATTGTTGCCATATATTATATGGATATTTGTTAACAAATATAAATATAAATATAAGTATTTTTTTATTGTTCAACAGCAGTCAGAGTTTGATTTCTCGTTCAGCTCTCTCCCTGATGTTTAGGGTTGCGAATTGGAGAATAATCAGCAAAATACTAAACGATTAAACGTACTATTAAGAAAAAAAACTTTCGGAAGGAAAACAGGGGAAGACCAGAAGCCCGGAGCCAAATATCGATATCTTGCACGCAAAAGCACTGAATTGGAAATCCGAAATAGATGAATTAGAATTTAGTAGATCTTGCTGATTTCAACGTTATATGGCCATTTTTGATCGGCCTCGTTGAGTGCATTTCCAGCTGTTGTTACGGGTTTTTTTTAATACAGATATATTTTTTGGGTTATCTGAATTTTGCAATCTGATTGGGGAGATGCGGAGCTCAGACGTTTGGGAAAGAGGTTAAATCCTGTAGATTATTGTGGGTGGGGTTGGATCTGCTGAATGTTCATTGGGTGAGAAAGGTCTGCATATGTTTCAAGGATCAGGAGGGAAATGATGAAATGGACTTCATTGCTTAAGGACTTCAAAGAGAAGGTTGGCCTCACTCAACCGCCTTCTTCCGCTTCTGCTACTCCTTCTGCTTCTTCATCGGCTTTTCCCTCGACACCTCGTGACAGCAATGTCATTTCAGCTTGGCAAACCTTGGGTGCATCTCCTGCCAGGTTCAATATATCACACCTATTTCTTCTCTGTACCTTTTCCCCTTCGCGCCTTTTGGCTTAAAGTTATAAGATGGCTTCGATTTGTTATAAACTTACAGTGTGATGATTTTAATACTGTATTGCATTGGCTTTGATATGCTTATGAAAGCGTAAAGGAAAAAGATTGTAGCTAGGCATTTTGACAATATCATCTACACTAGGTTGAATTATAATTATTTTCTTTCTTCTTGTCCTTCCTTTGAACTGGCAAAATGTAGTTAGATACGTCGATTACAGCAAATAAACTGATCACAATGTTCATCAATAAGTTTTATAGGCACTCATATTTCTCAGGGTTGTCTGTCAGCACTACGTTAAAAGGTTTTTTCTGAGCTTGATTAACTTTATGATGGGGGAAGCGGGATGTGAATGATATGATGGTTCATTACCCGTTTCTTACGTCTTTAGACAGGGAGCTTGATGTGGTACAAGTAGCGTCGGGCTCTTATCCCTGTTGGGTGCCTTTTTCCATATTTCTAAAGTGGGCGTGATCTTATTTTGGCACTGTTATAGTTCCATTCAGATGTTCATGATGTTACCCGATTCTAGTTTCCTTTTATCTCATCTTCATGACTTCTGACACTACTATGCTGTCAGGGTATGGATAACTAACTTCATTCATACCGGCACTATTTTAATTTTACACAGTTTTGCACTACAAATGTAACGGTTATTTTTAGTTACGGATCCATAATTCTTTATAGGCTGATGGGTAATCTCTACATCATGGTAGCTCAATTAAGAAATTAGGCTTAAAATATGGTGACAGTCGGCTTATCTGCTCAATCTGCTGCAACTGAAAATGTTAATATTTATTGATTATTGACCAACACGTTTAGAATAAACAAATGATCGAAATATTAAATGGAGAGACTTAAATAGTTAAAACTTCACAAACCATTTCTTTAGAAGAGGTCTATTATTTTATGTTCTATCTTCCTTGAAACTGCTTATTAATTTCCTCTGATTTCAAATTCTTGATGCGGTTCTTTAGATCAATGAAAATTGGTTCTCAAGATTTGTTTTTTTATGTTGTCCTTTGCCTATGATGACGCATGTGATTATGACATTTTCAAGATTTTAAATCAGGGACAGACATGAACTGGAACTGGACTTCAAGAGGTTCTGGGAAGAGTTTCGGGCATGCACCTCTGAGAAGGTTCTTTCTTTCCAATCTGTGTGCCTTTTTTGTGTGTGTGTGTGTGTGTGTGTTTCTTTCTTTGTTTTTTTCCCCAATCGGCACCTGGAATTGTTGATTACTGATAAACTATAAGTTGCTAATTTTCTTACATTTTCTTGCAGGAAAAAGAAGCGGCCTTGAATTTGACTATAGATGCATTTTGTAGATTAGTAAAGCAGCATACTAATGTTGCTCAATTAGTTACCATGTAAACAAACAATTTCGTCTCATCCCTACTCCTTTATCATATTTGTTTATTTATTTGCACTAGCATAGTTATGAAGCAATGGCTAATTACGAGGGGTTGCATTGACTTTGAAATGGAGATATGCTTTTGTCTGAAGCTCTGCTTTTGGATAAAAGCATAAATTTTATTAGATGAAGGAACCTTCTCCTTAGCTCAGATACAAAGAAAAGACAAACTGAAACTTGTATACATGGCTTTCTGAGCCAGCCACGAAAGAAAGGAACTTTTTTCCCTTGATTTATAGCATTTGTTTTATTTCTCTGCATAGATGCTATTTTTTATTAACGAAGATGAAGATGTCCTGATATTTTGTGTTTTGAGTACAAGGTGGCGAAATATGCCTCAAATAAACTCAAGAGCCGGTCCATGGCTTCCCATTTCTTTAAGCAAAGAGTTATAGGACAAAATTTTTCCTCCTCGAATTTCAAAATTTCTTAGTGAGCTTGCCTAGATATCATCTTGCATATTATTCTTCTGCTTCACTGTGGTTTATTTATTAACTGACTTTTAATAATATGATGACTTGCAGGTTAGTTGAAACACATATATTCTTATTTGTTGTTGGAAGAGCATTTGTGACAGATATAGAGAAGTTAAAAATGAACAGCAGAACAAGATCTCTGGATGTAGCTCAAGTTTTAAAGTTTTTCTCTGAAGCCACAAAGGTTTGCCTTGGATGTGTAATTTTTTTCATACGGTCATTGTTTTGCTGATTCTTTGATTTTTTTACCTATTTGGCTCACTTCTTGGCAGGATGGCATCAGTCCTGGATCAAACTTGTTAACTGCAGTGGAAGCCCTTGTATCTGGGGTATGATTCTTAAAAACTTTCTTGAAATTATTGATTTATTAGGGGATATATATTATGCTTACTCTGTTGATAAAATCCATGTGGTTGCCTTGCTGGTTGAGATCTCTTTTGTGCCTCAATAATTCCATTTCAATTATTATTGGTACTTTTGGTCTGTGATACTTGATTCATCTGTCGTTTTCTGTAAAATCTGCACAAAACAATTGTTTACATGTTATGGATTAGCATTATTAGATTTATGATGTACTATGAAGAGTGATTGGGGTTATATTAAATTATGATTTTTAACCTGTGACCTATCAGATTTTTGTCACTATATATTCCTGTATTGTAGAATATATTTTCTTTGCTTGTGCAGTAAGATGTTGTTCTTATGTGTATATTTTTTGCAGCCTACCGACAAGCAATCCCTGCTTGACTCTGGTATATTTTGCAGTCTCATTCATATTCTCCATGCCCTTCTAGATCCTGATATAGCCATTCAACAGGCAAATGTTTCTATCGATCATCAACCGTTGCAACAATGTTATAATGGCAACATTGGGCAAGTTCGCCAGCTTGAGGTTTCTTTCTCTCCATTTTATGTGTACACGCATGCGTGTGTCTGTTTTTGCTTTTGCACAACCTGTAATTATGTTAGCATCAGGACTGATGGTCTTGATTTGCAGAAAAAATATTCATGGTTATTTGCAACTTAATTTTAACTGGACAAGCCTTTGATAGATAGAGTATATTATGCCCTGTATGGTCGCTGGAATATTTTTGATGGGAATTTGAATTGGAATGGGGTATGAGAATGAGTTTTGATGGAATAACAGTTATATTTGGTATGTCATGGAATGCAATGAATTTTTAACTTCATATATTAATAAGTTGATCAAATGTCCATCATCCTCCTGGTGTAAAAACGTAGTAAAATATATTATTAATTAATTTTTAGTTTTCAGACTAGTAAAAAACGATTCTACTCTGTATTCTATACATGTAATAAATCTAGAGGAAGCCAAATGGCTTATGGAAAGTACCAATCTGGCTTCTTTTAGATTCCATGACTTTCGGTATTTTTTTCTTTTATTCTTTTTAACAATTCTCTTATATTTTTATATCACTCGTTAGTAATTACAATTTTTATTTTTGCAGAACTTCCTCTCCTGATTATTTTTTTTACTCTCTCTCTCTCTCTATATATATATCTATCTGTTTTTATTTTTAATTTTTTATTGTGCTTTTCCCTCAAAATTCAATTGCTCATTTTTTTTTCTTTTATACAAGTCACATATAATGTAGACATTATTTATGTGAAAAAAATCTGGTTTTACATATGTAATATCAATGCTAAAAATGTTTTTTTGATTATTGGATTTGTAAAATGTTATTTAAACTTATTGTGAACAGATTAATTTTTATTTAGTAATTAACATAAAATTTTAATTACCAATGACAATAGAGTCTGAATTTTATTTCCAGATTTTTGTTGCCATGAACATGAATTCCATTAATTTCCTTATTCACATAAAAAAGAAATCCAAAATCATTTCCATAATTGAGAGTGGTTGCCAAAATGAGCTTCACTCTCCTAAATGATGACCAAACAAGTGTGCATTGAGGGATTTAAGTTTGCACGATAATGATGTCTGTTTGCGTGATGGCTTTTTGGTGATTTTGATTTGTTTATGAGGGTATGGTAGCTTTGAGTTCCACTCCCAGGAATGAGATCCTTTCCATCATAGGATGATAGGAATCATCATTCCCACTTATGTGGCTATGTGGGAATGAGTTTCCTGGCTTCTGTTCCATTGAGCCCAAACAAATATTTCCATTCCTGTCCCACCTCAACAACATAAATTACAGCCAAGCAAATGGACTTGAATTTCACTGGGAAACTTTACCCTATATTGTTCTATTGCATAATCTTTCCATGGTGTTGCCCAAACCTTTCCTAAAGCCCTGGGCATCAAAATTGTGTCTTTGCATACAATTGGGATCTGGCAAGGTTATTTTTGTGTTCTTGATTAATTTTCATTTGAAATACTTGTGCAGATAGAGGGCAGTGTCGTGCATATCATGAAAGCACTTGCAAGCCATCCATCAGCCTCTCAGAGTTTGACAGAGGATGATTCACTTCAGTTGCTCTTTCAAATGGTTGCAAAGGGGTCTTTGATAATTTTCTTGAACTACAAGAAAGGACTTGTTCCATTGCACAGCATACAACTTCATAGACATGCGATGCAGGTAAAGGGATATACATGTGTCTGCAATTAAAATTGGTATAAATGTTTGATAATTTTGCTTTGGATGAGTAGAAGTTGATTTTGTGCTTCTGATGGTTTAACATTCATGTTGCTGCTTCTTATATAGATATTGGGTCTACTTTTGGTCAATGACAATGGAAGCACTGCTAAATATATCCGCAAGCATCATCTGGTATGTTTTTAGCTTTCAAATCTCCACTTTTTATTGCAAGTCAAAGAACTTGTATACAGTGATCCCAGGCTTTTGTTTCATTATCATTCAGTTGATGTTCAACCCAACCTCTTTACAAGCACATGCTAGTGGTTAGCAGCATCAAATGGTTGATGAGTTTTTTTTTTTTTTTGCTGAACAATGTTTGAGGATGGTTATCATTATTTATCTTTCAATTCTTCTAGGATAGGAATTTATTATTATTCTTTCAAGTATTGACTGTAAAACTGTTGATCTTGGATGTGAATTGTGACAAGAGGGACCCCTCACTGCCCTTATTGTCATTATTGAATGAAAAGAAAAAATTACTCCAAAATAATCAGAGATTGAACTTTTGATAAGGATTTATGCAACATTATCCCCCTTGTACTATGTTCAAGAACTGCCATTATTATTTATCGAATGAAGAGAAATCCAGTCTACAAATTTGTCAGAGAATGAATTCTTAACAAGGCTGTTTGTAACATTGTCTTTGCACTGTGTACTACAGTACACAGACTCATTCACCAGTCATAACATTAATGAAGTTCAAAGAAATCAGTACTTGGATTTTGTTTTGCCTAACAAAACCAAAGACATTCAGTGTTTGGTCATTAGTATGTGATAAAGCTATATAAAGTTACGCACTTCTGTTGAAATTGTTCCACACATTAATAGAATAGTCATCTTTATTAAGAAATCTTGACTATTGTTTGATGGCATTCCTTTTCCGCTAAGCCAAGTTAAACGATGCTATAATTTCCCTTCAATCAGTTACCAAAATAGCTTTTTTTTTAAGGAGCATCATTATTGTGGTATAATAGTGCAATAGTCATGATGATTCTTATGATGCATAGTATCCATTTTTATCATTGATACTGAAAAATTAATGTGACATATCTTTCAACCATGCAGATAAAAATTCTTCTAATGGCTGTCAAAGATTTTGATCCTGATTGTGGTGATTCTGCCTACACCATGGGCATTGTCGACTTGTTACTTGAATGTGTGGAATTGTCCTATAGACCTGGTAATTTGTGAATCAGCTTTTTTCCCTTTTAAGTGATGTCCTTTAATTTAATTGCAATGAACAAGGTTTCCATAAATCTAACAGTGACAGTGGTCTAGAAACTTGTTGGACACACAAACACACACACACACACACCCCATTTTTTCTGCTATTCTGATTCTAAGGCTATCTAGTTGTGTACAACTGTTGGTCCTGATAATTTTTGTCTTTAAAATTCTGGTTTTTAGAGGCTGGTGGCGTCAGACTGAGGGAGGATATACATAATGCACATGGATATCAATTCCTTGTTCACTTTGCACTAACTCTATCCAACATGACAAAAAGTCAGGGATTTCAGTCAGTTCATCCCGAGTCATTTACAGGCAAAGATACTGCTTCAGCTGGATTTCAGGCACTGGATGATGAAGGACAAAATTCTAGAGGGCAGGAGGATTCTTCCCTTCATCATCTTTCACCCACATTATCCAGGTTACTTGATGTTCTTGTTAGTCTGGCTCAAACAGGGACAAATGAGTCTCCCCGGTCCTCTGGAGGCAGGGGTTCTAAATCTTCTCAGACTAAGGCAGGTGGTCATAACAGAATTCATAGATCATCTTCAGATCGGGTTGGTGATGAAGTGTGGGAGAAGGACAATGACAAAATTAAGGACCTTGAAGCAGTCCAGATGTTACAAGATATCCTCCTCAAGGCTAAGAACAGGGAATTGCAAGCTGAAGTGTTAAATAGAATGTTCAAAATTTTTTCAAGTCACCTTGAGAACTATAAGTTGTGTCAACAATTACGGACAGTTCCACTTTTCATTCTCAACATGGCTGGTTTTCCTTCATCTTTGCAAGAGATAATATTGAAAATTCTGGAGTATGCTGTTACTGTTGTGAACTGTGTTCCTGAGCAAGAGTTGCTTTCACTTTGCTGCTTATTGCAGCAACCGATTACACCAGAACTGAAGCAGACAATACTGTCTTTCTTTGTAAAACTCTTGTCTTTTGACCAGCAGTACAAGAAAGTTCTCCGTGAAGTTGGTGTATTGGAAGTTCTGTTAGATGATCTGAAACAGAACAAGATTTTGAGTCCAGATCAACAGAATGAGCCTTCCAATCAGCTGGAGAGAAAATCAGGCTCGAGCAGTTTACAGAGACATTGGGACAATAAGGATGTTATTATCACCTCACCCAGGCTCATGGAATCTGGTTCTGGGAAGTTTCCTATTTTTGAAGTTGGAGCTACTATTCACCTCGCATGGGATTGCATGGTCTCTTTATTAAAAAAATGTGAGGCTAATCAAGCTTCCTTTCGCTCAGCTAATGGTGTGACTGCTCTATTGCCTTTTCTGGTGTCTGATGTACATCGTTCAGGGGTTCTTCGGATATTGTCATGTATTATAATTGAAGATGTTTCACAGGTTAGTTGGCATTCATTGTTCAATTTCAAGCTCTGCAAATATTCCTTGTAAGAGCTACCCTTCATTTCTCACCAAATTTCAATGATTTCTATATTTTAGCTGTATTTGGCCATTTGATGCTGGCAATGAATTATGAATCAGAAATGAATAACTTCTAAAATTTTCAATCCATAAATGCTTCCTAAATTTGAAATGTCTTTTATTCTTGTGTTGTTTATTAAATTTTTGTTCATTTAGAATCATCAAATTGGTAATCTAATCATTTCTTGTACCAGGCTCATCCTGAAGAACTAGGTGTGTTGATTGAAGTTCTGAAGAGTGGAATGGTAACCAGTGCTTCAGGTTCCCAATACCGGCTTTCTGTTGATGCAAAATGTGACATCATGGGAGCTCTGTGGCGGATCTTAGGTGTCAATCACTCTGCTCAGAAGGTTTTTGGTGAAGCAACTGGTTTTTCTCTTTTGCTTACAACACTGCATGGGTTCCAAAGTGATGGTAGGGACATGGACCAATATGCATTGAATGATTCCATCAAGGTGCTTACATATTTGTTGCGCGTGGTAACTGCTGGAGTGTCTAACAATGCTGTTAATAGGATGAAGTTGAATGCTATTGTATCTTCACAAACTTTCTATGATCTCCTATCTGAATCTGGCTTACTTTGTGTGGAGCATGAAAAACAAGTCATCCAGTTAATGTTGGAACTTGCCCTTGAAATTGTGATTCCACCTTTCTTGACGTCTGAAGGTTCAAAACTGATAAATGTAATTGAGGAAGAGTCATGTCATACTCTTCTATTAACTCCATCAGGCCCTATTAATCCTGATAGAGAGCGAATTTACAATGCTGGTGCTCTGAGAGTCTTGATCCATTCACTGTTGCTGTTTACTCCAAAGGTTCAGTTGGAAATGTTACACTTAACTCAAAAGCTTGCTCATGCTAGCCCCTTTAACCAGGAAAACCTCACCTCTGCAGGTAAGTGCTGAATTAACACCCCACCCCCCCTCAAGCTGCTTTATTGAAAGACCCTGGATGTGAGACATTTTCCTCATATCATACACATTGAGAAAAATGTCTGTGTAAGTCTTTTTGGCACACTATTCTTGGGTGATTGGCTAACCATTCCTTCAATCCTCAGGTTGTGTGGAACTCTTGCTGGAGATAATCCATCCTTTCCTTCTGGGTTCATCTCCATTACTTTCTTATGCACTGAAGATTGTAGAAGTTCTTGGTTCCTACAGGCAGGATTTATACCATGTTATTGTCTAGAATTTTTTGCTCCCATTTACTGTGGTTTGTTGTTTGTAATATTGAATAACACGTTTCTGTTTGTTTAGGTTGTCTCCACTTGAACTTCGTATGCTCATCAGATATGCTTTGCAAATGAGGCTTAAAAATTCTGGTCAGAGGATCATTGAAATGATGGAGAAGTTAATTTTTATGGAAGACATGGCCTCTGAAAATATTTCCATGGCACCTTTTGTGGAGATGGACATGAGTAAGATTGGCCATGCTGCTATTCAGGTTTCCCTTGGTGAAAGATCATGGCCTCCAGCTGCTGGTTATTCGTTTGTTTGTTGGTTCCAGTTTCAAAATTTTCTAAAACCACAATCAAAAGAAACAGACCCTTCCAAATCCATCTCTTCTAAGAAGCGATCTGGCTTAAATGGGCAGCAGCATGAGCAGCACATTTTAAAGATATTTTCAGTTGGTTCAGCTAATACTGACAATTCAATCTTTGCTGAACTTTATCTTCAGGAAGATGGTGTTCTAACTCTTGCCATTAGTGACTCTTTTTCCTTATCATTTTCTGGGTTAGAACTTGAAGAAGGAAGGTGGCATCACCTTGCAGTTGTTCACAGCAAACCAAATGCTCTTGCTGGTCTTTTCCAAGCTAGTGTTGCCTATGTCTATCTTAATGGAAAACTTAGACACACTGGAAAGTTAGGATATTCACCATCTCCACCAGGGAAACCTCTGCAGGTTACCATTGGGACATCAATTGTTAATGCGAGAGTTAGTGACTTGACATGGAAACTACGATCTTGCTACCTTTTTGAGGAAGTGCTTACATCAGGGTGTATTTGTTTTATGTACATACTTGGTAGAGGATATAGAGGGCTTTTCCAAGACACTGATCTTCTGCAGTTTGTACCTAACCAGGCTTGTGGTGGTGGTAGCATGGCCATACTAGATTCTTTAGATGCTGATTTGACTGTGGCTTCCAATGGTCAGAGGCTTGATTCTGCTGGCAAACAAGGTGACCTGAAGGCAGATGGGAGTGGAATTGTGTGGAATTTGGAGAGAATAGGAAACCTGTCTTTACAGCTTTCAGGGAAAAAACTTATATTTGCATTTGATGGAACCTGTACAGAATTTATTCATTCATCTGGGAGTTTTTCAATGCTTAATTTGGTTGATCCAATGTCTGCAGCTGCTTCTCCCATTGGAGGTGTGCAACTACATTTACGAGCTAGAACTGTGTAACTTTGTCCTTTTCTTTTCTTTTGTTGATTTTCTCATTCTGTTTAATGTCTTGAGGGGTTTGCAGGTATTCCTCGTTTTGGACGACTGTATGGAGATATATATATCTGCAAGCACTGTGTGATTGGAGAGACTATTCGTCCTGTAGGTGGCATGGCAGTTGTGTTGGCTCTTGTTGAAGCTGCAGAGACTAGGGATATGCTACATATGGCCCTGACATTGCTTGCCTGTGCACTTCATCAAAATCCTCAAAATGTCAAGGACATGCAGTCATTAAGGGGCTACCATCTACTAGCAGTTTTTTTGCATCGTAGAATGTCTCTTTTTGAGATGCAATCTCTCGAGATCTTCTTTCAAATTGCTGCTTGTGAAGCTTCATTTTCTGAACCAAAAAAGTTGCAAAGTACTCGAACTGTTTTGTCCCCTGAAGCATCTATGCAGGAAACCAGTCTTGAGGATCATTATCTTTCAAAGTTTCAGGATGAGACTTATTCAGTTGGATCTCCTGGAGATATGGATGATTTTTCCATTCAGAAAGATTCTTTTAGTCATATTTCAGAGTTGGAAACTGCAGATATTGCCGCTGAAACTTCAAATTGTATTGTCTTGTCAAATTCAGACATGGTTGAACATGTCTTGTTGGATTGGACAGTGTGGGTAACGGCCCCAGTTTCAATCCAAATTTCATTGCTGGGATTTCTAGAACATTTAGTATCTATGCACTGGTACAGAAATCATAACCTTACAATTCTCCGACGAATTAACCTTGTTCAACATTTACTTGCGACTTTGAGAAGGGGTGATGTTGAAGTTCCTGTGCTGGAAAAATTGGTTGTACTGCTTGGTGTCATCTTGGAAGATGGCTACCTCTCTTCTGAGCTTGAGAATGTGGTTAGATTTGTGATTATGACATTTGACCCCCCTAGGTTGGTTCCACAAAATCCAATAGTGAGAGAGTCAATGGGAAAACACGTGATTGTCAGAAATATGTTACTGGAGATGCTTATTGATCTACAAGTGACTATAAAATCAGAAGAGTTGCTTGAGCAGTGGCATAAAATTGTTTCTTCCAAATTAATTACATATTTTCTTGATGAAGCAGTTCATCCCACGAGTATGAGATGGGTCATGACTCTACTTGGTGTTTGTCTGACTTCTTCTCCCACTTTTGCTCTTAAATTTCGATCAAGTGGAGGTTATCAAGGTTTGGTTCGGGTGCTTCCAAGTTTCTATGACTCCCCTGACATTTATTATATATTATTTTGTTTGATATTTGGCAAGCCGGTTTATCCTAGGTTACCTGAGGTTCGGATGCTGGATTTTCATGCCCTTATGCCGAGTGATGGAAGTTATGTAGAACTAAAGTTTGTGGAATTGTTGGATTCTGTGATTGCTATGGCAAAATCTACTTTTGCTAGGTTAAGCATGCATTCAATGTTTGCCCACCAAACTGGTAAACTTTCCCAGTTTGGTGCAAGCCTTGTTGCTGAGCTTGTGGAGGGATATTCAGATATGGCTGGTGAGCTTCAGGGGGAAGCTCTGGTGCATAAGACTTATGCTGCTCGTCTAATGGGTGGTGATGCATCAGCCCCTGCTACGGCAACTGCAGTTCTTAGGTTTATGGTTGATCTTGCTAAGATGTGTCCCTCTTTCACTGCTGCTTGTAGGCGTGCAGAATTTCTTGAAAGCTGCATTGATCTATACTTTTCTTGTGTCAGGTTTTTTACAAGACTACTTCTCTATTTTCGTACTCTGCTTCTGTTTAAATTCTTGCCCATATTTGGAGGCTGATTATTTGGATAATTTTGTTTAAATAATTTTTTCGTTGTCCTGGTAAAATATTGCCTCCTTTCAGCTGAACTGCGTGTTTTGTGCTTTTCAGGGCTGTCCATGCTGTGAATTTGGCAAAAGAACTCTCTACCAGCATAGAAGAGAAAACCTTGAATGATTGTGATGAAGCTTGCAGTTCACAAAATACGTTTTCTAGCTTGCCTCTTGAGCAGGAACCATCAGTCAAAACCTCCGTTAGTCTTGGAAGCTTTCCTCAAGGACAGGTAAGTACAAGTTCTGAAGACATAGTTGCACCTGTGAACTCTCTGGATGCCATGAGGTCAGATAATGGTGTTACTACATCCCAGATGGAGTTAAATAAATCTGTGAAGGTCTTGGATGGTGATAATGCAGATCAATTGCCTGCCAACATGGGTGCAAAAGAGTCTGGCTTTCACAGTTTCAAAGGCATTTTAGACAATCTCCAGACAACCGATTTACAGAGCTCTGCATCTCTTAACACATTTGACTCTCCCATTTTATCTGAAAAGTCTAGTTCTAGAATTCCTCTCTCACCTTCATCACCAGGATTGACGTCCTGGCTGGGAAGTGCAAGCCAGAGTGAATCTAAATCTCCCTTAGCAGCAACTCCCTCTTTAGATTCTTCCATGTCTGTTGGGAATTTTGATCCAGCTTCAGATTTGAAGTCCAGTACTCAAGGCCCATCTGCCACAAGTGACTATTTTGCTGTAACTTCAAAGTTGCTTCTGGATATAGATGATTCTGGATATGGTGGTGGGCCATGTTCTGCAGGAGCAACCGCTGTTCTGGATTTTATTGCAGAAGTTCTTTCTGATTTTGTGACAGAGCAGCTCAAGGCGTCACAGGTTATTGAGAACATCTTGGAAAGTGTTCCTCTATATGTTGATGCTGAATCAATGTTAGTCTTTCAGGGCCTGTGCCTAGTTAGATTTTTGAACTTCCTTGAAAGGCGACTGTTACGTGATGATGAAGAAGATGAGAAAAAATTGGACAAGAGTCGCTGGTCCTCCAACTTGGATGCTTTGTGCTGGATGATAGTAGATCGTGTATATATGGGTGCTTTTCCTCAACCTTCTGGGGTAATAAAATGTCTTGACTTCTTTTTATCGATGTTGCAGTTGGCAAACAAAGATGGTCGAATTGAAGAAGCATCTCCTGGTGGAAAGGGGCTCTTATCAATTACGAGAGGAAGTAAGCAACTTGAAGCTTATATATATTCCCTTCTTAAAAACACAAATCGGATGATTTTGTTTTGCTTTCTCCCATCATTCTTAAGTAGTATAGGGGAAGGTGATCTCCTTTCACGCTTGGGCTTGCTCATTGAGTCTAAAAGGAGGTCACCCTCATCTCCTCAAGAAGATTCAGGAAATGACATCTCTACAGTCTTACAATTATTGGTTGCTCATACAAGAATTATATTCTGCCCCAGCAATACTGATACAGATATTAATTGCTGCCTTTGTGTGAATCTTTTGTCTCTTCTCTGTGATCAAAGACAGAGTGTGCAGAATATGGCCATTGAAGTGGTCAAGTATCTTCTGGTGCATAGGAGGGCTGCCTTTGAAGACTTGCTTGTTTCTAAACCTAACCAAGGGGAGCAATTTGATGTACTTCATGGTGGTTTTGATAAATTATTGACTAGAGGTTTATCTGAGTTTTTTGACTGGTATCAGAATAATGAACATATCGTAAATAAAGTATTAGAACAGTGTGCTAGTATTATGTGGGTGCAGTATATTGCTGGATCAGCAAAATTTCCCGGTGTAAGAATCAAAGGCATGGAAGGTCGTAGAAAGAAGGAAATGGGGAAGAAATCTCGAGAAGCTGCAAAATTGGATTTAAAACATTGGGAGCAGCTAAATGAGAGAAGATATGCACTGGAATTAGTCCGTGATGTGATGTCTACTGAGTTGAGAGTTGTCAGGCAAGATAAGTATGGATGGGTTCTGCATGCTGAGAGTGAGTGGCAAAGCCATCTTCAGCAGCTTGTGCATGAACGAGGGATATTCCCTCTCTGTAAATCATCTATGACTGAAGAGCTGGAGTGGCAGCTTTGTCCCATTGAAGGTCCATATCGGATGCGCAAAAAAATTGAGCGCTGCAAACTGAAAATTGATACCATTCAAAATATTTTAGATGGACAGTTTGAAATAGATGGAGCAGAGTTGTCTAAAGGGAAAATTGAGAAGTGTCTTGATGCTTCTGATTCTGATTCTGAGCCATATTTTCAACAAGTGACAGATAATGATAAACAGAATGCTGACAATGAGCCATATGATGCACCTTTATTTAATAACTTGATAATTGTCAAAGATGCTGTTTCTGATGGGAATGATGACAAAGCTAGCAGTATAAATGAAGCAAGCCTCCATTCTGCCCTTGAGACTGGTGCCAAGTCTAGTGCAGTGTCAATTTCTGTAGAAGAGAGCATCCAAGGAAGATCTGACTTGGAATCTCCTCGGCCATCTTCTGTGAAAGTTGGTGATGCTAAGTTTGCGGAGCATAAATTTGACAAAGAACTGCATGATAATGGTGAATTCTTAATCAGACCTTTTCTGGAACCATGTGAGAAAATAAGATTTAAATATAACTGTGAACGAGTTGTGGGTCTTGACAAGCATGATGGAATATTCCTGATAGGTGAACTTTGTTTGTATGTGATTGAAAATTTCTTTATTGACAACTCTGGCTGCTTCTGTGAGAAGGAATGTGAAGATGAACTTTCAGTTATTGATCAGGCTTTGGGTGTAAAGAAAGATGTTACTGGGAGTGTAGATTTTCAATCTAAATCAACTTTGTCAGAGAGCACAACAGCTAAATCATGGGTAGGGGGAAGAGCATGGGCCTATAGTGGTGGTGCATGGGGAAAGGAAAAAGTGCATAGCAGTGGGAATTTACCTCACCTGTGGCGCATGTGGAAACACAATAGTGTTCATGAAATATTGAAGCGTGATTACCAGCTCCGTCCTGTGGCTATTGAAATATTTAGCATGGATGGATGTAATGATCTGTTGGTTTTCCACAAAAGGGAACGAGAAGAAGTTTTTAAAAACCTAATCGCCCTGAATCTGCCTCGGAATAGCTTGTAAGCATATTTATTTTGCTTTTATGTTCTACTTTCGGTGTGTTCACTCAATTTACTTTGATTTATATTTTTAGGAGTTGATACTGTTGACATGGTTGGATGTATGAAAACTTGACACTCATGCAAAGTATGCTTGACATGTTTGATGTCTAATTCCTTTCATATATTCTTTTTTGTGTGTGTGTGAGGTCTGTTTTTATGTTTCCTAATTTATACTTTATGTTTGTACTGCTTACTTATCCCTTTTGCTTTGGAACCGTATTTTTTCTGTGTTGCATTAGATTGGACACAACTATATCTGGGACCTCAAAACAAGAAAGCAGCGAGGGTAGCCGTCTTTTTAAAATGATGGACAAATCCTTTACTAAAAAGTGGGAAAATGGCGAGATAAGCAATTTCCAGTACCTTATGCATCTCAATACCTTGGCAGGACGTGGTTATAGTGATCTTACGCAATATCCAGTCTTTCCATGGGTTCTTGCAGATTATGAGAGTGAAAATCTTGACTTGTCTAATCCAAGAACATTTCGTAAGCTGGAAAAGCCAATGGGCTGCCAGACACCTGAAGGAGAAGATGAATTTAAGAAAAGGTTGGCTCCATATCAATTTTATCATAACTTCTCACTTACAGGTTGGAATTTTTTGTTGATTATCTATGGCATGTTATTTACAGCCATTGCCATATAATTAATTCACTATATGTTTTGCTGAGTTCCAAGAAGCATGCCTGACGAAAATAGTCACTGATAGAGTTAAAATGACAGAAATCATGTCACACATTTAGTATACTCAAAAGGCGTGAGAATAATTATCCTCTGGTTTCATTGGGTTCACAGGGAATTGATACTGCCAATTAAGTTACAATATTACGAGATATATATCTAGAAAAGACAGTATCTATGGCATCTGATCTTATAAGGGAGTTTCTTCTGAATCTAATGCATGGTTTTAATTTTTTTTGTTAGATACGAGAGCTGGGATGATCCAGAGGTTCCAAAGTTTCATTATGGATCTCATTATTCTAGTGCGGGCATTGTCCTCTTCTATCTTATCCGCCTGCCCCCATTTAGTGCTGAGAACCAAAAGCTTCAAGGTGGTCAGTTTGATCATGCTGATCGTCTGTTCAATAGCTTAAGGGATACTTGGTTAAGTGCAGCTGGGAGAGGAAACACATCTGATGTGAAGGAATTGATTCCAGAATTTTTCTACATGCCTGAGTTCTTGGAAAATCGTTTCGTTCTTGACCTTGGAGAAAAGCAATCTGGGGAGAAGGTTATCCTAGTGCTATTATTTTATCGTTGATTTATGAAGTTCCTAAAGACAAAACACAGGTTGGAATTACTGGTAGTATGATCGTTATGGTGTCTCTTTCAGGTTGGGGACGTTATCCTACCTCCATGGGCCAAAGGCAGTGCAAGAGAGTTCATCCGGAAGCATAGGGAAGCTCTTGAATCTGACTACGTATCAGCAAATTTGCATCATTGGATAGACCTCATTTTTGGATACAAGCAGAGAGGGAAGGTGAGTGTCCTGCCATATTAGAATAGATAGCTGTTCCCATCTTGACAGGCCATTCCTGTAATTTCTGAATCTTTCTATTATGTAAAATTATCTCTTCTCTTGACTGTCAAGAATTAATTTAATATATGCATCGCAATTTATATAAATGGATTGAAGTGGAACTTTACGCTTCTCTGCCAATGTGTCAATATCATTTTTTGCCATGAATGTTTTTTTTGTCAAATCTGCTTCTAATATCTTTTTTTCTTGAAAAACGTGACAGGCTGCTGAGGAATCTGTCAATGTGTTTTATCATTATACCTATGAAGGGAGTGTAGACATAGACTCGGTTATTGATCCTGCAATGAAAGCCTCCATTTTGGCACAAATTAATCATTTTGGCCAGACACCCAAACAACTATTCCTCAAACCCCATGTGAAAAGGCGAACTGACAGAAAAGTTCCTCCTCATCCCCTTAAACTTTCCACTCATCTTGTTCCACATGAAATTCGTAAAAGTTTTTCACCTATCACTCAAATTGTTGCTTTTCATGATAAAATTCTTGCGGCAGGAACTAACAATTTGCTTAAACCAAGAACATATTCCAAATATGTTGCTTGGGGATTCCCTGACCGTAGCCTGAGATTTATGAGCTATGATCAAGACAGGCTTCTTTCAACCCATGAAAATTTGCATGGGGGTAACCAAATTCATTGCGCCCGAGTTAGCCATGATGGTAGGATCTTGGTTACTGGGGGTGATGATGGGCTAGTAAATGTATGTAGAATCAGCAAGTTTGGGCCCCGTGCCTTACTACACTTACAGTTGGAGAAGTCACTCTGTGCGCACACAGCCAAAATCACATGTCTTCAAGTTAGCCAGCCTTACATGCTTATTGTAAGTGGATCAGATGATTGCACAGTCATTATATGGGATCTTAGCTCCATGGGATTTGTTCGACAGCTCCCAGAATTCCCAGTGCCAGTTTCAGCAATTTTTGTTAATGATTTGTCCGGGGAGATTGTTACTGCTGCTGGTATTCTTCTAGCGATATGGAGCATCAATGGGGATTGCCTGGCAATGATCAACACGTCACAACTCCCTTCTGATTCTATTCTCTCAGTGACAAGTAATACATTTTCTGATTGGATGGACACAAACTGGTATGTCACAGGTCATCAGAGTGGAGCTGTCAAGGTGTGGCAGATGGTTCACTGTTCTGATCCTGATAGCTCCCTAAGTAAAGCCTCTGGCGGGGGAGTTTTAAATCTTGGTGGGAAAGAACCAGAATACAGGTTGGTTCTGCGCAGAGTACTGAAGTTCCATAAACATCCTGTTACTGCCCTCCACCTGACAAGTGATCTGAAACAGTTATTGAGTGGGGATTCAGGTGGGAATTTGGTTTCCTGGACTTCACCGGATGAGAGTCTGCGAGCTTCATCGAATCGGGGGTGAAACTGGTAATATGATTGTTAATTTTGATGACTTCACCTCCTGGGCCTGCATGTGATTCTTGAATCCTATTATTGGGTTCTGAGTGAAAATCAATAGTCAATAAAACGGATGTGTAAAACGGCATTGAAGCAGGGCTCAGATTCTAACTGGGTGAACCAGATTGATGGAGATAAGTTGGGTACCTCGCGGCAGATATGAGCTTTGAGAGCCAACTTGCATCAGGATTTACGTGTGCTCACACGTTGGTGAAGCATCTAGTTAACATAGCAGGATGGGTCCTAATCAAGGACGAAAGCAATGATTGCCTGAGGTGGGTTGAATGGTGGAGTGATTCTTTTGGTTGTGCCCATTGGCTTTTACTTGATGTATATATTTACAGACACATGAAGCTTTTAGTGTGTAATTAAGCTGTACAGGTCACGAATTGGAATGTGATTTAAAGCATAGGTCTGCGATACGGGTGATGGGATGAGTGTAATCGTTTCTCTGAAATATTGTTTTGGCACAGGGAAGTCGGGTCATTTCTTTTAGCTAGAAAAAGAAGGCCATTACTTGTGAATTGTACATGCATGTCCCCTATATCTCTGTGACCTTCTATCTTTCCAATTATGTGATTTTTTTTTTCCAAATCCTACATTATTATCAAAAGACGAACATAAGAACATTGGACTAATGTCGATTGAACAAATAACCACTCTCCTTTAAAACAGCACGTCTTACAACTTATGCTTTTAATTCTTAACAATGTTTCCATGCTTCATTATTTTTACATAGCATTTGCGTTTTCTAGAATTCATTTCAAGTTTCTTACTGTTATTCAAACAGAAACATTTGGGAAAGTCGATATGAGCTCGACTGCTTGTAACGTTTGATCAAAATATTTAATATTTTTGGGCTCAATATTTGTCATCTATATATATAATATTGATTATATTCTAATTATTAATAAAAATAAACAAAAACTTTTTAATTATGTTTACAAGAAGACATGACGAATAATGTTCGTCAAGGAAAACATTTCATGTTTATATTTTATTTTACCTTAAGAAACAAACTCAAGGATTTAGAAGCCTCCCTTCCAGCATATCAAATGGAGCGAGAGGGAGAAAGTGTTGACTTCTATTGCCTTGATTCTAACCTTCCTGGCTGATTTGCAGGCCGCATGCCTTCTGTGAAAAGACTAGAAGTTGATTTCCTATTTCTCCTTTCAGCTTCAACCCTTTGTTTCATGGTTGGAATACCATAATTATATTCTCTTGGGGGGATAATACGTTTGTGGAGACATACTAATTAATTATGCATATACATAATATATATATGCTTTAGAACCTCGTTCTCCAAGAAATTACATGTTTTAATTCAGATTTGAAACTGAATATTTTCTTAACTCATCTTGTACCACATGCATGCACTGTTACATATGGGTATATGTATACATGGCTTTAGCTCTATAGTTGAAGAGAAGAGTATATATGATCGCGCAGAAGGTAATTCGTACGTGTAAGTGCAGATAGCTATAGCCCGTGATGAAGTCAGTATATATATTGGGAACTTTTCTCATGGAATAATGTGTTTTCCCACATTCTCATTTATTGTTAAATGGGGATGACTCTGCGTGCATCTATTGCTTCCATGCATCGATCTTCCAAAGACATCGCAACAACTCGAAACAAACACTGTACGTCAAAATCACAGCAACCCTCACTAATATTAAATATATTACTTTTTTTTTTCCTTTTTATTAGCTCATTCCTACCACCTTCCTCTGTAACATCATATCTGCAGATAAAAAAATATTATTGCTTTTTATATAATTAAGAATGATAAACCCGAAATCGAAGCCAATTAGAATCATGGATCAAGAAGGATTGTGTCAGACAATAAGTATATACCTCACGTTCAAAAGGTAAAAGAAGAGCTATCATCACACGCATATCATATTATTTATATTAAAGCTTATGGTGGATAGAGAGGGAGTTAGAAGGTCTATTTGTTTTGTTTTATTCTATTTTTTTTAACAGCTTCCCAAACATCTCTGGGTGATTAACTAGGTGTAAAAACTGAATTTTCTTCTAATGTTGGAATTGTAGGAAGCCATGCAAATGGTCCCCCATTAGCTTAGTGACACGCACTTTTTTCTTTGGTTGATGTGTACTCCAAGATAAACTTGGAACCACTCAATCGTGCCTGTTATGAAATGTTGTAAGCATATTGGTCATGATCATACTATTTTAATTTGTCTTTAGCTTTGGACCACACAATGACACATGTCACCTCCTAATTAAGAACAATATATTAATTATAGCATCAACTAAATCACTAACATGCTCATCTTTCCAGTCCTTTAGCTTTACAACTCTCTATTTATATCCCTTTACTCTCCCCTCTCCCTTCTATCCCTTACAACATTCTAGAGTCATCTCTCTTTCTTCGTCTCTGTGTTGTGTCTCTCTCTTCCCCGCTCTCTCTGAGATCTGCTAATTAATACATATCGTGCACCAGTAACAGATGAAGCTGCCAGCATGATCTAAACTTTCCTGTCATATTTCAGTCTCAAGGAAGGATTGGATCATGTGGTTGCTTCACCTGTTGGTAGGATCACGAACAAATCTAGTTTTATTCACTGATCATAGATATAACGCATTCTGGGCAGTTAATTTCTCCTGCATGAAAATGAGAGGTACATGCATATATATAAATATAATATCAGTTCCTTTCGTTCATCTTCCTTTCTCATCTTGTTTTCGCACGATGCAAACATGTTTCAAGTTACCGTGTGTTGTTCATATGGTTAACATTCCAGAAAACGGTTTATTACTTGAGCAGAAGCCATTTTCTTTTGCCAAGTGCAGTGCAGTAGATATCCTCTCTCCCAGGTGAAAGTAATCATATTTGAGGTAATATTGGATACTAAATGAAAGCAGATGGAGATTGAAATCTAAGAACTAACACTTTTCGATATACTCAATTTTTCACGGATAGCCGATGCCATTTTGTTTATATGTAAATATATATAGAGAGTTAGTTAATCTGATGAAGATTTGCTTTTGTAACGTGAAGATATGCCGCTGGGTAGAATGTGGGCTGCACGTGAAGGTATGAGTTTAGGGTTTTCAATGACATAAATGTGTTTCACTGACGTATGGTTGGGGCTTTTGAGATCTTATCTTGCCTCCTTGTCCGAAGTTTTGCTTTCCATTTGTTACAGTATTTGAGAACCAATAATGTTCCTCGTCTTTTGCCTCTCTAATAGTAATCGAGATTCTTTGACATTAAATTAATTAACTAATTATGTGTCGGTTCTGGTGAGAGAGCAATTAATTATTAATTCCTTGGCATGCATTAACTGGGTCATATAATTCGAATAAGTTAAAATGTTTATTTAGTTAATTAAATTAAAGTAGTGCATCATATTATATCAAAACTTACCTTGAGATCGATTATAATGTATGTCATACTGCATAAAACTTGAAAAATTAGGGGCCCAACGTTTTTATACCAAGAATATAACATCAGATTCAATTTAGTTAATTATCAACAATAATATAATTTGCTCGAGAAGAACAATTTTAAATTTCACGATAAAACAATAGAAAATTCTTAGTAATACTTTTATGTCATATCAATATTTAAGCTCAAAACCTAACCGAGAGAAGACGATGGAAAAAATATATTAACACCATGCTTTTGTTTTGTTCGTTTGTGTGTGTTTTAAAAGGTTGTCAACATATATATTATAAGTTCCGATTCTGAGAGAAGTTTAATTTCAAGCTTCTTCGTGGGAAATTAATCTTATGAAACGAATTAATAATATCATGATTTCACACACACACACATCTTGTTTTAATATTGTTGAGTACTATCAACACTGTCTATATTTACACCCACTTCTTGGTTAATCATAGAGCTTCATTGGAAGAGGAAGAATCCGTGATAACTTGTCTCAATATAGTATCATCCAATAATAAGACATATCCATTTGATTCTCCTACATCACTGTCAAACTGCGTTTATATCAATTTTTAGACTATTTTGTGTTCGTATTAATCTTCTGGGGATGATATTTTATGAACGTATGTTCATGCGATGGCTATGATCCTTAGAAAAATTAATTTCACATGCTACGTGTCCACAACGCAAAGTGATATGTGCAGAGTAAAGAGTGAAGTCTGTGGTGGGAAGAACAAAACAGATAAAGTAGTGCATAACGATGATGATTGTAATCTAGCTAATCTGTTGGTCTCGACTTCAAATACTGTATGGACGCAGAAAAGCCTTCTAATTAGAACCAACAATATTTGAATATGATTCAATCATATAGTCATATGATTGAAAAAAAAATGTAATATATTTGTCATCCATGGGGTTTTCCTTTTTTTACCTACTAATAATTATCTATCATCCAAAGCCACATTGAGTTGATTAAGAGAGAGATAATCCAGACCAAATAAATAAAGAGTAAGAAAAGGAGAATGAAGCAGCTATGATAATTCCTTAATAAAATGAAATGTGACTATTGGGTTGTTACAGCTCCACTAAAGCTTTTTATAAGTTATCTCATCATTGTCATGATTGATCATCATTTAATTTGTTACACATCATTTGTTGCCGTAAGAACATAATCAGGCGACTTTAAATCATATTTACTCGCTCTTATTAAACATATATAACATGCAACAAACAAATTCTACCGTACTTGAAATCATCAAACAAATCATCTTAATTAATTCCTATTATGGTTGCATGGACACAATAATTTCTTAGGAAATAAATGTTAGCTGTAATTTAGTTATTATTGATTCATTTTGCATAATTCTAGTTAACACTTGCTGGTTATAATTTTACGCTTAATTAGTATTTACATACTAGAGAAAAATGTCAATTCCACTTCAAAAAAAAAAATTGTGAAAATTTAATATTACCATATCATTAAATCCATCTCATACATCACATGAAATATTAAAAAAAAAACAAGAAGTATGACTCATTGATGGATTATCAAAATCAATATATTTTCAAATTTAATAGTAAATTTTCTTATTCATAAGATGTAGAAAGCCTCTCATATTCAAAGAAAAAGCATTTGATACCCTGGTGATAGTGATCCAAACAGGGAAAAAATAATTTTTTTAACTAAAGCATTTGTATCCTTCCTCTGTGACAATATCCACACTAAATGTGAACATTTTTTTAAAAGAGATTTAAATCTTAATTTAACACATTTTGAGGGAATAGCCTATCCTCGACTAGGTTTAATCATGTTGGTGAAAAGGGGGAAAGAGAATAAACCTTTGATGGGGCAAAAAGTGAAGAAATCGTTTTTGGTACAATGAACTGAAGAATTAATCAAGATGTGTTTTTGTACCAAGAAAATAGTCATGATGTGTTGGGCCGGCTCATGGTATTTGGGCCATGAATTATCTTTGGCAGCCGAAAAACATTTTGGGCCAAACGATGGCTCGACCTAGGCTATGACTTCTACAACCCAAGATTCCCTCGTCGTCTTCGCTTCTGGCTTGGAATCTTTCTTCTCTATAGGCTCTAGCGTAGCGTGGCACAGCTATTTTACTGAGCCCTGAGCAGTAGCTGCTGCCTCCCGCCACGGTGAGTCTGCTGCTCTCTTTTTTTCTCGCTGATTCTTCTAATGCCTGTGTCTTCTCTAATTTCTCTCTATCGAGCACGCGGCAATAAGAAGCTCGTGAAATGTGATTTCTTTTCGTATCATAATCCCCTCACTGTAGGATGCAACGGATTCCTCTTATGCCTTTTCACCTTCGAAAATTTCAGTTAGAATTCTCTCCTTTGCAGTGTTTACTGAGGGTTGGTTGGGTGGGTGGTGTGGGGAACATAACTGGTTCCTCTTTCT
>QFDD01001369.1:0-26335 GCA_006871305.1 Vachellia collinsii
ATTTATATCCAATTCTTTACAATAATTAATATGGTCCTTTTTAATTTGGTGTCTAACTCTACCTAACTTCCATTTAATTTGTGGCTTGGACGGAAAGGAAAATATCTACATCGATAATAAAAAAAAACGAATTGTGTTTTGTCACAAATGAAAAAGAAAACGCGTACGTATGCTTATATAATGCTTCCAGTTCATTGTTGCCTTATTAGGCTGCCATGTTCTTCTTCAACAATTTCACGACTCCTTCTACCCTCCCCACATGCCAACTCATCATACATTAACCAAATCAACCGCTACAAACCAAGGTACCATTATTCTGTCCGCCCTCTTCTTTTTATATGAATCAGATTGGTTTGTTTTACTCCGTAGACTCCTTTTCTCTTTTTTTCCCTTCTGTTCCTACTAGAAGTTGCCACAAATGAGAAACTTTAATAGAATGTTGAAAATGTTCTGCGATGGTTCAGGTTAGTTTCACTTCCATCCTGCAGTTAAAAGGAACCCATCCTAAATCAAGTGGGTTTTGCTATTTTCTTCCACAATTATCTATAATGATGCTTTTAATCACTGCTACTCCAAATTAGCTACAACATAGGATTAGTGCCATAAGTTCTGACATCGTAGTCAAGAATTCTAGCCTTATATCTTGATGTTCTTTCATTATAGAATTATATAAGCATAATACGGACAAATGCAAAATTATAGCCAAGAATAATTATGTCTCATGCCTCATACATTCATTAGGATTACTAAATACTAGCTTCCCTGATGAAGAAGTCATTTTGTTTTTATATGGAAACTTTCTTTCAAAATTTATCAGTGCTATAGTTTAGTTTCATTCATGTGGTGCTTTTCTGATCATTAGAGACAAAGAAGAACGTGCTATGATAATTGAAGGCCACGATACTCAGATCGGAAGTCTGCTCCTATTTCTGGTAGAAGTTAGAATTTCATTAACTCTATCTTGTGTCTCTCATCTTTAACTCTAACTTCCTTATTTCCAGTTCAATGTCCTATATATGGAGTAACTGAAGAAAATTTCAAACTATCATACCATGTAGCACAACCACAGTTCTCTAACAATCATCTTGATAATGGAAGAAGGACGACCAATGGAGACTCACTTGGATACACGATATCCTTCGAGTCATGACATTCCACATCCATGGCCACTAGGGACGTCAAACATTGCTCTCCAAACCAACCCCTCATCTTTGATGTCACAGATCTGTTTGCAGCCTGGACCAACCCAAACAAATATATCGCCTGTTTTAACTGACATTACCAATGTTCCACCACGTCCTGAATCCGTTCATATCGGAACAAGTTCAGGTTAGTTACGCTAGCTCCATACCCAAAATATGTCTTTTATTTTATCCTGTTAGCTAACTGCATGCCAAACAATATTCATTTACAAGTTACAAGGCGTAGAGGACAAAAAAATGGTCAGCCCCAGTATGATATAGGACATGGAAATGAAAAGAGTGTCTTCAAAAGCAGAAGTGCCAGGTATAAATCACTTTTCACACAGACAAATGTTGAACAAGCTCACGGAATAGAAGGTGAGAATTGTATTATTTCTTCCATGCAACATTTGATTATTCTTCCATTATATCCACGCAAATTTTTCTCCCCATTTTTAGCTTTAGTATTTGAATATTATTAATTTTTTATAGAGGTTACTGTGAAACAAGCAAGACGTCCGAAAGTATTGTCAAATGCAAATCACAGTAAATCTCATCTTCCTTTGCACATTTCTTCCTCGAATGGTAGTCCTCACGTCTCACCAGGTTAGAATATGACCATTACATGTCTTGCTAGCCGGCTATTAGTTACCATTAAATTTCTACGACCACTAATTAGCATCATCAATTCCATACGTATACGTAACTATGCTCCAGTCAATAATGTTATGGTTGCCCATGCATTCCACATTTTCAAATGATGTGGTGACGTTAATTTTAGGGAGCCCAATATATTCGACGCTCATTTGCTACAGATGTTCAAAAATGTTGGTAATGTACTTATTGGGCTACCCAATGTCTTATACAATGCATACAATTTCTTGTACACATCTGTACATAAGATGAGCCCATTTTCCTTATATTTGTCAATATCTAATCATATTGTTGCCTAATGCACAACACTTCTTTTGGAGGTCTACTCATACAATGAGCCCATTTTGCTTATATTGCTCACTATCTTATGTTCACATATTATATATTATTTATTTAACATTCGTTAATTATTTCATAACATCCATGCATATTGTGACCTACATTTCCAGAATTATTATTTGAATATTATTATTTTCCTGTAGAAATCATTGTTGCTCAAGCAAAACGTCCAAATTTATTGTCAAACGCCAATAATAGTAAAGCTCCCGTTGGTTTGGACATTTCTCCCTCAAATAGCAATCCCCACCTCTCACCAGGTTCAAATACCACTGTTAAATATATTTCTATGAAATAAATTTATACCTTTTTTTCCTATGTCCAGTAGTTTGCATATTTAATTTCATACGTTTGCCTAACTATGAATCCAGACAATAAATGTATGGTAGCCCATATATCACACATGTTCAAATGATGTACCTAAATTACTTTTAGGAAACCCAATAAAATTGAGGCCCCTTGACTACAATTGTTCCAATATGTTGGTTAATTACTTTTTGGTCTACCCAATGTTTTATACAATGCATACAATCTCTTATGAATGGCTAAACATAAAATGAGCCCCTTTTACTTATATTCCTTGCTATTTCATCACCTTTTATATAGTCTTATATAATGCACAGAACTTTCTTTGGAGGTCTGAACATAAAATGAGACCATTTTGCTTATGTTGGTCACTATCTGATCACTACATATTACACATGTTCAAATGATGTGGTTAAATTACTTTTGTAGAGCCCAAAAATTTTGACTCTCATATCCAACACATGTTTAAATATGTTGGTTATTATTGTTTGTAGAACCTAATTTCTTATAGAAGGCACAAAATTTCCATGTATTGCTGATTATTTAAAATGATCCCATATTGCTTAGTAACACGTCGATTTAGAATAACCATGTATGTGAAAAAAAACTATCGCAAAGTACTTTGCAAAAAACAATATTCCATCATAGATACAGGGCATTTGCAATTCGAAACATTGGTATTTTCTATTCCCTTTCCCTACCTACTAAATTCCAAAACTTTTCATGTTGACGTATAACATATATTTTCCAAATATATCCAAGCAGTATCAAAGGATGTATTTGGATCCCTAATATTTATATTGATGTTGTCATGGCAATAATCATTTTCTTGTATGGTCCTTATATGAAGTTAACTATGTCGACAAAGAATTTAGCTTCAACAGCAATGCCTCTGATGACACCGACAATGAAGAAATATGCTCAGATATATGCATTGGTAAGATACCTTGTATTTGTTCTTTATGTCCAACCATTTATTATTTTCCATATCTTATAAAGCCACTATTGTTGTATCAACATCTCATGGTCTAGGGAATGAAACAATGTCTAACAAAGATGAATCTCTTGGTAGCAAACATGATCAGAATAGGGTTGAAGAAGTCCATGGTAAAAATTGCTATTTCATCTTTTATTGATCATCAGTTACATTTTAAATATTAAATATTATCATACTTATATTTTACCGATTGTAATAGTGTTGCATTTTAGGGTATTTAGATGAAGGTGACCTTGATCATACTTGCAAACATTGTGGTGCGATGTTTTGGTATGCTGAACGACTTAAGAAAGATAAAAAAAAACGTTCACCTAATTCTTTCTCCATGTGTTGTCAAAAAGGAAAAGTCGTATTGCCACCAACACCTTGTCCTCCACCCCTACTATTCAGTTTGGTCTTTGACAAGCACACAAAGCTTTCGAGGAATTTCCTTGATAATATCAGGCAATATAACAACATGTTCTCTTTCACATCAATGGGTGGAAAGATTAATCATGTCAACAAGAATGGTGGAGGCCCACCTTCATTTGTCCTCTCTGGGATGAACTATCATAATATTGGTAGTTTATTACCAAGCAATGGAGTTCAGCCTGTCTTCTCACAACTATACATCTTTGACACTGATAATGAGGTCGCAAATAGGATATCTGCTGTCAGGTAACATTAAACAAGCTAGCCATCTTCAATTCATTTAGTCCATTGTCCACTCTATCCATATAGCAATTTGATAACAAGTTTTTTTGAACCTTTTCAATCTTACCATCACCAGCAAGCATCAAAGTGATTCTAGGCTTGATCCAACCATTGTTCAGATGATTAAGAGCATGTTGGATGCTAACAATGCATATGTTCAACAGTACCGATTTACCTCCAAGATCTTAATGAATTGTTCAACATCAGACTTGAAGTTATGCCTACTAAGTAATAGGAGCAGTGATGGTAGAAATTACAACATTCCAACTGCCTCAGAAGTTGCTGCTTTAGTTGTTGGGGACATAGACATGACATTTTCTGTCAGGGACATAATTATTGAAAAGCAATCAGGCCAGTGCAAGCGAATAAATGAATTACATGCTTCTTATTTACCGCTTCAATACCCACTTTTATTTTCCTTTTGGGGAGGATGGCTATCGGGATGATATTTCTCACAATGAAGACACACTTGCTAACACCAAACGGAAAAAAAGGGTCAGCATGCGTGAATTCTTTTCCTACCGTTTGATGAACAGACATGCTGAAGTATCTGTCTTATTGCATGCATCCAGGTTGCTACAACAATTCATTGTTGATGCATACACAATGATTGAATCTCAAAGATTGCTTTGGGTGAGGACACACCAAAAAGAGTTACGTGTTGAGTTGTACCAGGGCTTATCCGATGCTCTTCTCAGGGGTGAAACAAATGCCTCATCAACAGGGAAACGAATAGTATTGCCATCATCATTCACAGGTGGAGCAAGGTTCATGATTCAAAATTATCAAGATGCAATGGCAATATGCAGGTGGGCTGGATATCCGGACATCTTTTTAACATTCACCTGCAACCCCACATGGCCTGAGATCATACGTCATTGTGAATTGCTAAATGTCAAACCAGCAGATAAGCCTGAGATATTATCTAGGATTTTTAGAATTAAGTTGCATACTTTATTGGCAACCATAAAAGAAGAGAGGATATTTGGAACAATTAGAGCAGGTTAGACATCATATTCCTTTTATAGCATGCTTTTCTTAAAATTTTACAATTACGTAAATTGATTTGCAACATTCCATCTATTGTTTACTTTATTTATCTTTTTCTTGCAGAAGTGTATACGATCGAGTTCCAAAAAAGAGGCCTCCCACATGCCCATATACTTTTGTTCCTAGAACCTTTTGACAAAATCACAACCACTGAATCAATTGATAAAGTCATCTCAGCTGAAATTCCAGATAGGTCCAAATCACCAAGGCTTTATGAATTGGTTAAGAAGTTCATGACTCATGGGCCTTGTGGGAATAGCAATCCTAGGTCACCATGCATGAAGGAAAAGAAGTGCACGAAGTATTTTCCAAAGAGATTCAATGATCATACTACTATGGATGATGAAGGGTATCCAACATATCGAAGAAAAGATGATGGCAGCATAATTGAAGTAAAGGGTATACCATTAGACAACCGTTTCATTATTCCATACAATGCAGCTTTGCTTAGAAAGTTTGAAGCACATATCAATGTAGAGAAGTGTAACCAGTCAACTTCTATCAAGTACTTATTTAAGTATATAAGCAAAGGGAATGATCGGGTTGTTGCTGGTATTTTTGACAATAACAGAAGTCAAGATCCAAATGATACTATTGACGAGATTCAACAATTTTATAATTGCAGGTATATATCATCATGTGAGGCAGCTTGGCGCATTTTTGGATTTGAAATCCATCATAGGTACCCTGCTGTTGAAAGATTGAGTTTCCATCTTCCAAATCAGCAATGTGTGATCTACACAAATACTGATGATGTTGAAGAGTTAGTGCAAAAGCCAAGAGTCTGTGAGTCCCAATTCCTTGCATGGATGAAATTAAATGAGGTCGATGAATTTGCAAGGACTTTAACATACCAGGAATTCCCAAACTATTATGTCTACCAAAAACTCAACCGCTGTTGGAAGCGAAGGCAAAAAGGTTTTGCAATTGGAAGGATTGGGCATGCATCACCTACTTCTGGGGAATTGTACTATTTGAGGATATTGCTAACTAAAGTAAAGGGTCCCACTTCTTTTGATAAAATAAAGACAGTTGATGGTTGTATCCATAAAACCTTCCGTGATGCTTGTTCCGCCCATGGACTTTTAGATGACGATAATGAGTACATCACCGCCATCAGGGAAGCTTCAATTTGGTCAAGTGGACATTCACTCCGCAAGCTATTTGTCAGCATGCTCTTATGTTGTTGCCTGCAGCGGCCTGATACTGTTTGGAATCTATGTGCACGTCACCTATCAGAAGATCTACTTCACATCAATAAGAATAATCCTATGTCTTCAGGTTTGCCTTCAATTTCATCCTTTGATTTCATTATGCTACTATGATTATTATTAAAGACATTAATCTTATATATTCTGTTGCAACTAGATTTCATGGTCTTAGTGAAAGATCAAGAAAGTTTGGCTTTACAAGAGATAAACTCCCTCTTACAGCGAAGTGGCAAGAGTTTGATGGATTTCCCTTCACTTCCATCCGTAAATAACTTCATCTCCCCAAATGTGTCAAACAATCTTATCTTGCAAGAGTTATCCTACGATCGGCCAGCCTTAAAGGTACTCTCTGACCAATTGATCTCTAAGCTAAACTTAGAGCAAAAGTTTATTTTTGATTCTGTCATTATGTCATTACACAAGCTACACGGTGGTTTCTTCTTCGTTTACGGTCACGGTGGCACTGGCAAAACATTTCTATGGAATGCATTAACATCCACTTTACATGCAAAAGGAGAAATTGTCTTAACGGTTGCATCAAGTGGAATAGCTGCGACATTATTGCCTTCAGGGAGGACAGCACATTCTAGGTTTGCAATCCCAATTGAGATCACTGAATTTTCAATGTGTTCAATTCGGCAAGGGTCTGACTTAGCTGAATTAATTAGAAGAACAAGGCTGATAATATGGGATGAAGCACCAATGGTTCAACGTTATTGCATTGAAGCTTTTGATCGATCAATACAAGATATCATGCATTGCAATTATCCTTTCGGTGGGAAATGCATAGTTATGGGTGGTGACTTCCGGCAAATACTTCCTGTCATTCCAAAAGGAACTAGGGCAACAATTGTTAATGCATGCATCAGTTCATCTTACCTATGGGATCATTGCAAAATTTTCCACCTTACAATAAACATGCGGTTGTCTTCCGCTTCATCTAGCAATGACCAATCTAAATTAGCATGGTTTTCTAAGTGGCTTCTAGATATCGGAGATGGCAACCTCATCCAACATACAGATGATAGATCACCTGTTGAAATTCCTGAATCACTTTTAGTTCCAAGATCCTGTGATCCAATTGCTGCCATTGTTTCATCAATATACGTTAATCTGCTGGATAATGTAGGATGCAATGATTATTTCAATAATCGAGCAATACTTGCACCAACTATTGAGTTGGTCAAACAACTAAATGACTACGTCTTATCATTGCTTCCAGGTGAATCAATTGAATACTTGAGTTGTGACTCCATATGCAGGTCAACTAAGGACACCGATAGCTTTGATAATCTATACACACCTGAGTTCCTAAACTCAATTAATAGCTCAGGCATGCCTTCACATAGGCTATGCTTGAAAGTTAGTGCTCCTGTTATGTTGTTACGAAATATTGACCAGACATCAGGCTTATGCAATGGCACACGTCTTCGAGTAACAAAACTAGGGAAATCTGTCATTGAGGCTATCACTTTAAATGGATCAAACCAAAATCAAAAGGTTTTGATTCATAGGATGGACATGAACCCTTCAGAGAGTAGGTACCCTTTTCGTATGATTAGAAGACAATTTCCAGTGGCTACATCATTTGCAATGACTATAAACAAAAGCCAAGGGCAATCTCTTCATCATGTTGGCATTTACCTCCCAACACCTGTGTTTAGTCACGGTCAACTATATGTTGCACTTTCAAGAGCTCGAAGCATGGATGGCGTTAAGATATATGTCCCTGACATAGGTCTTGATGGCAAGATAGCAACAACAAACGTTATGTATAGAGAGATCTTTACCAATGTTAATCGATCAGGAACTTAAAAGAAAAATCATGTTCGTCTTTGTTGATGTGTTACATGAACATCTAATGTCTGCAATGTTATTACGAAACTCTCACTTCAGACATGTCGCTCAAAAAAGTTTAAGCTGAGTTTGTATATCTTTAAATAAAAAACAATTCTAAATTACTTCGCAACATGCTAAAAACGCTAGTTGTAATCAATACATTATATTAGGATTATATTTAATGCCTCTTTTTGGAATTGAACTAAAAGCGCTATTATTTTTTCCACTCACTCTCTTCCACTCACATTTTCCATCAATATGGGTATTTTAAAAACAAAAATTGTACTTTTTAAATATCTATTGTCTTTAACTAACTTTTTATCTACTAAATTTGATTATTTGTTCTCATTTAGTTCTATTCATTAGTTGCTTTTAGAATATTTCACAGAGACAAAGAAAACCTTAAATTTCATTGTCTTTATCTCAAAAGTCAACACTTTTGAACTTTATCTATATTTTGTATACATTAAACCATATGAATACAAAATAAACACAATAATTAATTAAAGGTAAAGTTATATATTTATTTAGCACAAAAAGGAAGGAAGGGAGCAGTTCCATTGATTCGGGTGATGACGTGTCTAGATCTAGAAAATGAACGGTAGAGATTTCCCCTCACTTGATTTAGAAAGCCAACATTCCTACGGTGGTGGACTTGAACCAGTAAAAAAAACCTCTCCAGTCTCAGGCACCGTCCTTACGTAACATTCATTCCTGTGGGCGAAATCATTATATAAAATTTTCAACTTACCTATTGTCTATAAGTGAAAAAATCAAGATGAAAAAAAAGTAAATAAGTAGACAAATAATACGATTCAAAAATTAGAAAAGTTACCAACTTTTTAACGTTTTAAGGAATTTTTTTAAATAAGATATATAATGTATACAGTTAATGGTAAAATAAATATCTTTTTTCCTTATAAATTCAGTAGCACACAATGTTTCTTTCTTACACTCGCATTTCATACCGGTTGTAAAGGGACTGGTGTAGGTGAAAGCAGTTGCATTTTTATAAGTAAGTCTTATTGGTATTGCACTCTCTACACCAGTCAAATGAAGATGTAGAAAGTCAATTTTTTTTTACAAAAATAATTATTTTACAAACTTTCTACGCCAATTGAAAAAATTTAAGGCAATTTCTATCATGAATAAATTTAACAAATCAAGAAAAAATATTTAATAATTAATGATAATATTAGTTAATTAGATCTCACTTGGTATGATTTGTCCTACTACGACTGCAACTGCCGCTGCGCTGCTATTATTGTTGTTGTTATATATATATATATATATATATATATATATATATATGGTGATGGAAACGGAGAAGAGGGTAATTTTTAAGGGCAAACTTATCTCTATTTCTTGGGCAAAGGAAAATTGGTCCGACAAAAAGTTTGCAAGTATCATGCGCGTTTGGTTGCGATGTGAAAAAGGATGTTTCATGGAAGGTGATAGTGGAAACTACGGGGAAAATTCCCCGGAAAGCAAATTATGGAATTTTTTTTTTCAACCCTACGATTGTGATATGTATAATAATTGATTGTGATAAGAACAAGCCGCAACTGCACATGCGCACGTAATTGATAAACTGGGTGTGAATGATAGATCTACTTGAATACGTTCAACTGTTTTTGTAGCTTTTTCATACTCGGGATCTTCCGACTTGTATCTTCTGATCTTACTTTTAAGATGCTTTGGTTTTGATATGTGGTGTTATTATCAGATTTAAGGGGGCAATGTGTTGCAGAATATAAGGCAAGTAGCAGGCAGCTACATCTCTCTTTCTGAACGTGAACTTGAAGATCTCTGCAGAGGGTGTGGGCTGGTCTGATTTTCGTGCATAAGAATTGGGCTTTTTGTGATGTCCTCTGCTGCAAAAGCCAACTAACGGTTATGTTTTGGTCCTTTGTAGATGTGATAGCATCATATGCTTACGTATAATAATGAGCTTCACAATCCACTCGTTCTTTTTATGTATTCCTCTTGAAAACATGCTTACATTTAGTGTCAAATAATGCATTGGGTTGGTTACCTTTAAGAGGATGATACCGTATAAAAAAAAAAAAAAATTACCGTACACTGTATGTTTGAAAAATTTGAAGCGTCGTGAGATTAGTTTGGGGCGTAGAGGAGGGAGGTGGGGATGTGATTGGCAATGGCTACACAAAGTTGACGTGTCCTTTGGTTGAAAGGGAAATGTTGGAAATCCTCGGAAATTTTCCTAGGATTTCCAACATTTCCCTTTCAAAATTCCGAGGATTTCCAACATGTTCAACGAAAGGCAACCAAAGGAGCATTCACTATTTCATTAATTGTATACGTGCCCATGTGCAGTTGCGGCTTGTTCTCCAAGGATTTCCAACATTTCCCCTTCAACTAAAGGCCCCACCAAGGCTCGACGTTTTTTTTCCAATATATATATTGTTATCTATATAAGCAGAAAACAGCCTAATTCCAAATTAGGAGGAAGTAACAATTGTGAACTTCCTTAATTAATAGAGAATATGAATGCAGACACTACAAAAAAATTGACTTTCAGTGGCGATTCTGAAAGTATAAAAGTCACCGCTGAAGGTTTCGACGGCGACAAAAAAGGAGTTGTTGCTGAAAGTACCCTTCAATGGCAACACAAGAGTCGCAGTAGAAGGGTATCTTTAGTGGCAAATTTTATTGTCGCTTCTGAAAGTATTTTTAAAATTATGAAAAAAATAATAATTTCAAAATTATGAAAAAAAATAATAATTTACTCCGGTGATTGCCACATCATTACCGGTCGGTGCCACATCATCGACGACAGCCACATCACCACCATTCCCTGCACACCACATGTCGTCACATATATGCCACCTCACTTACGCCACATGTTGTCACCTCACAATGCCATGTGTTGCCATCTGATAAATCTGAAGTTTTACCTCCCCCAAGAATCGAACATTCAACCCCTTGGCCGTGTGCGTGAGCCTTTGCCAGTTGAACTGCAATGATTTTGCATACTTCAAAAACATATTTAAATATATATATAATATTTTAATATATAATAAATTATAGACATTTATACACACACATATATTTAGGTATAAATATTATTTGTATATATATCAATATATACAATATCTAATATTATTATAAACTAAAAGTAAATTGGATGATAACTTTTAATTTTATATATAAAATATTATTGATTGAGTAATATATTATTTTAATGAACTAATATTTTTATAAAATTATATAAATATTAATTTAATAATTTTTATTTCTTAAAAATATTATTTTTACATAAAAAATTATTTTCAATACAAAATTTTATAAACAAAATTTTAAATAAATAAATTTTAAATAATTTAAAATTGAAAATAAATTTAAATCTTCAACGGCAACAGAAAAAGTCACCGCTAAAGGTAATAAATATTTTAAAAAATTTAAATAATTATTTTTTAAATAATTAAAAATTAAAAAAAAATTCTTACCTTCAGCTGTGACAGAAATTGTTACCACTATAGGTAATAAATATTTAAAATAATTAAATTTTAAATAATTTTAAAGTAAAAAAATTCTTTCCTTTAGCGGCGACAGAAAACTGTCGCTGGTGAAGGTATTAAATTTTAAAAAAGATTAAATAATTAAATTTTAATTAATTTAAAATTAAAAAAATTCTTACCTTTAGCGATGACAAAAAATTGTCACCGCTAAAGGGCCCCTTTAGCACGACTTTTTTGTCACCACTGAAAGTCATCAGTGAAGATATTTTTTTTTTTAAGTGAGAAACGGTATAGAGATGGCTCAAGCGTCTAATACTGTTTATGGTGAAGCTAGTGAACTTAATGTTGCTGCAGTTGTGGTGGTTGCCACCACCGTCATTGTCGAATGGTCGGAACTGGGGCTTAGCAACGAAAGCAACAAACGACAATACCACTCCATGGCATACAGTGTTGCTCATGATGAGGTCTTTCAATTTTTCCTTTATTCATTTCATTACATTCCCCTTTTGTATGCACTGCATTTTTTTTAATGAAAACTGAATTCATTAACCCAAATACAACATTTGGTCACAACAATATCCTCCCCGGTCAAGCTCCATCATTGATATTTGTTGCGGGATGAACTAGCTAAGTATTCACTCACATAGTTTAAATGATACTTTTTGTATCTTTGATCAACCTCCACCTTTTATACGGAAGGCAGACGTTGATAAAAGTATAGCTAATAGGTAGGCTTGATGTAATCTTCTTGTCTGAGTTATGGCCGAAATTCATGTATTATTTTAAAAAAATGAATGGAGCGAGTTTTTGTATGCAGCACCCAGAATAGAAGGAATAGCCATGCCGACGATGGCTTGTATTCAAAAAGATGAGTTCCCTTGTGCTATGTTGTTGTTCAATGTCAATATCTTCAATTTCACCCAAGAATCCTTTTCTCGTGGCTTGATATATCGTGACATAATCTGTATCTTCAATGTATCGTGACAGAATTTGTGTACCGTTGTTGATGTAATCTTCTTATCTTCAATTTGCTTTTCCAAGTCTTCCACCCATTGTTCAATGTCAATATCTTCAATGTATCATGACTTGAAGCAATGATATTGGTGGGATGGTATGAAAAAGAATGTTGCAGATTTTGTTTCGCACTGTTTGACATGTCAACAAATTAAAGTAGAGCATCAAAAGCCAGCAGGGCCATTACAAAGGTTGAAAATACCATAGTGGAAGTGGAAAAATATCAAGATGGATTTTGTTACTGGGTTGCCTCCATCAAATGGTTATAATTCTATATGGGTTATTATGGATAGATTGACTAAATTGGCCCATTTTCATCCAGTTAAGACCAGCTATAATGCAGCTAAGTATGCCAAGATTTATCTTGCTCAGATTTTTCAATTGCAACGTATATTGGCCCATTTGAGATAGTAGATAAAGTAGGTGGTGTAGCTTATCGTTTAGCTTTGCCACCAGAACTATCTGGTATTCATCCTGTCTTCCATGTGTCAATGTTACGGATAGTATAACACCAAACGCTGCTAGGGACCTTGTCACACCTCACTAATAATCTCTTAATACCTCATTAGATACCAGAATTGAACCACTTACCTATCTTCCATACATGAAATTGGCCAAAGCAACAAAATTTAAAAACTTACCAAAGTTACTATTCACTTGGTAAATTTCCAGATTTTTGGGCCAACTTTGAAAATTCATAACTAATTATAGAAAAATCGAATTGAAGTGGTTCAAGTCTCTAAATTAAGCTTACTGAATTTACTACAGGGGGAAAATATCAATTTGTCCAAATTATTAGTTTAATTCGTGAAAATCCACTGTTCATATGGTCATTTTCAATTTTTCCAGATTTTTCCCTTAACTTTGGAAAATCATACCTTTCTGACTACACATCCAATTTTGACAAAATTTGACTCATTTTAAAGATTGGAATGTTTAGTATTTGTCTGGAAAATTTCAAACTATTTGGACATCATTTGCCCTATTTTACCTTCAACTCAAGTTTAGCCATTGTTGAGGGCTTTGGACCCTTTTAAAGCTTGTTGCATGCTCACCTTCCTCCCATCAATACATATAATACTTTTACATGATAATCTAGCATGCTTAGCCTATTTATACAGCACATACATCATGCTTCATAGTGCATAAGTTTAACATACAACGTTTCTAAAATCTATAAAAACAACATGAAACTACACTCCACTTGAATGAGCATTCCCTTGCATTTGAAAATCACCCACCTTTACTCTTGTGGTTCCTTGCCTTTGTTCTTGGAACTTTGTCCTATAAGGTGTTATTATGGGAGGGTGAGATTTCATAGAAATCTCAATAGCAAAAACACCAACACACCCACCAAATGCATGATCATCATTTATTATTTGGCTAGTGATGCATGAACATGTGATACTCATGTTTTCAAACATTTTTCACATAACCATGGCATGTTAAATCATACTATCACACATTTAAATATCAACAATTAACTTACAATAAGGCACAAATCATAAACAATCATCAATGCTAACATTAGCGTAGGGTTAGTAGTTTTTGTCCTCACTTCCTTAACTTTGCCTTGTGATTTTTGCACTTCCCTCTTGCTTTCAAATTCTCCGCTTAGCAATCGGACTTCCTACGTATAATATGATACATTGGGCATCAACATTAAGTCATTTCCAAGGTATTATAACAACTAAAAGTCCACAAAACTCAATCTTAGCAATTTCAATCCTTAAACTTCCAAATTTTCCAATTTTGATTTTGATGCTTCCAAATTTGTTTTCTCACTTCTACCCTACACAATTTTGCCTTCTAAATCCATTGGAAGCATCAAAATCATCAAAAAATCACTCCTTCTCCCATGAACAGAAGAAATCCGAAAATGCACAGAAAATTTCAGCAAGTGTGGATTTCACTTTCTATCATCCCACTCATGCATAAAATCATTCCTACACCATTTTCCAATCATTTAACAACATAAAAACTTCCATCCCCATGCATGATCAGTTTCAACCAGCAGCCAAGACAAGGGTTTGATGCCAAAATTCAATATGAGCTCAAATCACTTCAAACCAAACGCCAAAATGTTGCAAATTGCATGAGAAGTTGTTTGGTAACATTTGATTGATCTAAATCACTCTCTTCTTGATTTTCTCTCTCTAAAACCTAAACCTCCAGCAGCCCAAATACTTCACCATATCAAGAATTACACCATTCAAAAGGAAGAGAAGAGCTTGTAGATCAATTTCATGAAAAGAATTGAGCTCTTACGTACCTTGAGTTTAGCTTGATTCCACTTCTCCTTCTTCCTCCTCTTGAAGTGACACCTTCTCACTCTGTTACTGTAAGTCCTGATCATGATTTGGGCAGAATGAGGGCTATCAATATGTTTTAAAGGCTGTCCATAAGTAAAAATAATTGTGGGGTCCACTTACACTGCTAGGGTAACTTTATACTGATGCAATCTACCACTTTGACATAAATATCCCTCTTGCTTTTTCTCTTTGAATAAGAGGGCACCAAGTGGCACTCCTTATGTCCCCACAATCTCTTTTATAAAAGTAAAGTGGCTTTAAGGTTGCTTTACCCAAAAATTTTCTTCCGAAAATGTTTTTTGGGGATTTTCTGATCATTTGACCAATTCAGTGTTTTTAAAAATTCCTATAATTCCTCTGCTCTTTTAATCATTTTTCCTTCCTCAATTCTCATTTCGGATGTATCTTTAATTAATTTAGGAAGAAAACCCTATTTCGGAGCCTTTTTCTTCCGTTCTTGCAAACCATTTCTGACTTTCTCTTGAAATCAATTTTATAAAATACTAGACTTTCTGAGTTATTTTCCCACACTCTAAAATCAAATATTTGAGGCTTCTGAGTATTTTAAATAATTATATTTGACTAATTATTTTATTAAATAGTTAAATATTAAATAACCTTTAAAATTTCTGCAAAGGTTATTTTTGTCATTCTGACCTAAACTGGGCCTCAATTACTGATCAGTGAATTTTTCTCTATCTTCTGGTACTTTAAAAAATTTTCTAATATTTTGGTTAAACTTTGACCAAAATGCCCTTGAATTTCATAATGACAATTTGGTCCCAACTTTCAAATTTACACTTTGGTCCTTCAATTCTAAAAATGTCATTTTGATCCCTACTCTTCCAAAGTTCCACTTTTACCTTTTGTGCCATTAATTAATCCATAATTATTCAATTAGCCTTTCTGCCTGGTTATAGAAAACACGGATATCACAGACCTAACACCCTAAGGGACCCTAGAGTAGGTGAAGGAGGAAGGGAGACGCAGTAGGCAGGGTGCGCTCAAATCCCACATCAGTTAGACTTGTCCAAAGTGAAGGCTATATATGTAATCGAGTTGTGACCTTTGACATCCGAGGCGCCTTTTGAGTGACTATGGGATCTAAAAAGGACAAAACCTTGTGCCTACGGGCGGCTAAACAGGGACAATACCTCAGGATGTTACAATGTGGTATCAGAGCCGAGGATGGCTCTTTCCGTTAATGGGGAGAATGTAACACCAAGCGCTGCTAGATATCTAACATCCTGTGGGACCCTGGAGTGGGTGAAGGGGGAAGGAAGACGCATTAGGCAAGGTGTGCTCAAATTCCACATCGGTTAGACTCGTCCAAAGTGAAGGCCATATATGTAGTTGAGGTGTGACCTTTGACATCCGTGGCGCCTTTTGAGTGACTATGGGATCCCAAAAGGACAAAACCATGTGCCTACAAGCAGCTAAACAGGGACAATACCTCAGGATGTTACCACATACATGTGGCGACATGTGATGTATAGGGAATGGTGGTGATGTGTCAGTCGTCAGTGACGTGACACCGACCAGTGATGATGTGGCAGCCGCCAAAGTAAACTATTATTTTTTAATAATTTCAAAATTATTATTTTTTAATAATTTTGAAAATACTTTCGGCGGTGACAAAGTACCCTTCGGTGGCGACAATAAAAGTCGCCACTGAAGATACCCTTCTGCAGCGACTCCTATGTCGCCGCTGAAGGGTACTTGTCACCGCTGAAAATCTTTTCAGCGGCGACTTATTTTTGTCGCCGCCGAAGCCTTCAGCGATGGAACTTTCAGTGACGACTTTTATGTTTTCAGTGGCGACTTTTGAAAGTCAATTTTTTTGTAGTGATTATGAGAGACTAATCACTTTCACTAAACCTAATCCTTGATTATATGCTTTATCAAATACAACCTTACAAACAAAGATCAGTTTACTTGTATTGAAGAGACATATCGAGAGAGAGACAGGAGATTCATACATCCACTTACCATTATACACCTGAATTTAGGTGCGATGTAGAAAACTTCAATGGAAGAGTTCCATTTTGCATTGACGATTGGTATGATATGGAAGAGTTCGATCTATTTTCAATAATCTAGAAAGCATTTTTGAAATCACCCAGAATAGTAAGTAGAGTTATCCACATCGAACATAAAACAGATGCGAATATGAGTATCTACGTCAGTCACAAGGAAACCGATGCAGATAAGTGCTTATCTACGTTGGTTTTTAAGCAAAATCAGCATGCGTCAATGTAATTATGTAACTACATCCTTGACTAGAGCCAGTAAAGTAATACAAGTGTTGATGGCGGGCTTCAACCCTTCAAGGTGGCTTTTGGAATAATTTTTTTAATATATATTTTTTATTTTATAGGTGCATAATTTTTTTTTAACTTTTTTTTATCTCAATATATATATTTTTTTTGAAAAACAACATCAAATATTTTTTTTTTGAGGTTAAACATCACCTAATATATTTAAGAGTATCATTATGATATTTTTTTCCTCTTCATGTCAACTTTCCATAGTACTATATTTACAATCCATAGTATCATTATTATGAAATGTATTATATATATCTACATTGTATTGTTTCAAATTTGAATTAAATGTTTTATGTTAAACTTGTGGTGCATTTTTATAAATAGGGATATCTCATTTTAAGTATTGCAAAAAATAAAAAAGATATTTGATGACCAATTTGAAAATATATTGTGAATAAGAAGAATTAAAAAAATAAAAAAAAAATATTCTAACAAGCTGGGAAGGAAAAATCATAGCCTATTTATAAGTGTGTATTTGACGTGGGCTAGGCCATAATCGGTGGGCTGGACCACTTTAATAGTTCTACTATAAGACAGAAAGTCTTTTCCTTTAAAAAAAATAATATTTTATATATTTTCATATTGACCAAATTCTAAACCTATATTATAATTGTCAAATTCATGAGTTTAAATAAACTTGTGATGAGGATGTAAATTTAGATTGTGAACTTGAATCGTAGTATATATGTACTTAAATAATTAAAATATAAAAAGTGACAATAATTTTATTTAAATATGTTTTAAATCTAAATAATTGAAATTACATTAGTCACCATTCATAATTTTTCATACTCAATATATAAGCCACTGTTATTGCTAAATTGAAAATGTTAGCATGAGTTTAAGAGTAAGTTGATATGATTTTGTAAGTTAAAAATTTAAAATCCGTAAACTTATTGTATGAAATCACAAATTCGTAAACTTGTATGAAATCGCAAATTCAATCTAGTTTACAGTTAGCATAAGTCTAAGAATGAATTGACACAATTTTGTAAGATGGAAATGGAAGAATATTAAACTTGGAGAGTCAATTCACGAGTTTGACAACAATAACCAATAGGATTATCAACCAATATATTAAACTTTATTGAACACTATTCAAATGTATACAATAATCACTAACTAAAACTAACATTACAATAAACTATAAAAGAAAATTTCAATCCCATAAGCTAATATCATAAGTTAATTAACAAACCTAATTAAAGCAAACATTCTAACTACTTGAACAAGTTAATGCAATACAATGCGAACCTTAAGGTATCTTGGATAAAATCAATGCCTTCATAGCTGTAGGATTGTCATTATCGAAAGCCTACAAGTTTAAATCTATGAAGACAATATTATTTAATAAAATCATGTACTAGATATTTATTAAAAAAATGAGATTAGAATAAATACATAAATGCAAAAAAAAATACTAAATATAGGTATCCTTTTCATGGAAGCAATCCTATTTGCGATAATGTCAGTATTAAATGTGGGCATATCTTCCAATAGGGATTCAAATCTTAATTCATCTGTAGGACTAGGTAGCTCCTTCTACCAAACCAAATCTCTATTAGTAAAAATATTTTTGAAGAAGTAAAAAGAGAGAGCTTTTGGAAGAGATATAGATCAACCAATGGTCAAATCTAATTTATCTTATTTATAAATCAATACATCACCAAATGGCACCATAAATAAATACTTTTAATTAATTTATTTAGATTTCTTAATTTATCCCAAAAAACTAACTAGTTCTTATATTAAGAACAAAATATAGTATATATTATTTATATCCTTTAGTGACTTAATGGTTATATAATATATATGTATGTGTATATATATATATTGGGATATACTAGGGGTTGGACAGATTTGGCATAGTGAAATTGAGGGGATTGGCATTTAGCAAAATGGAGGTATTTATTTGAATTTTTTTTAAAAAAAATTATCATGCATTGTTTTTTTGGGCCATGTATTATATATTTTTTTGACCCATTTTTTTTTGCTAAGCACAAGTATTTTTCTATTACATGCAATTTTCTTTGAGGCACCATCAATTCCTAAATGTGAACACACCTTCTAATGGAAATTCAAACATGGGTTCAACACATTGTAAGGAACCAACGACACTAAATTATGCAACAACTTCAAGCCCAAAAAAGTTAGGCACGGCAAGAAATATTATATTCTTCTAATTTCAATGTCCAACTAAATATTATCAACGATAAAAAGTGTAATACCTTAATTTTATCCCATTAACATATCTAGTAGAAGCATTTGGAATCACTTTAGTTGATCATAACTTGTGGAAATTGGAGTTTAAATTTTTTTTTCGAATTACTATTCATAACACTCCAAAAATTGCCTTAACTTTGAAAAATCATAATTAATTGTAGGAAAATAGAAATTAAGTGATTACAAGTTCGATGGAAAGATAACGGGATAAACTTAAGAGAAAAAAATAAGTTCTAGACATTTTTACTTTAAAATCATACCTAGTTTTAATTTCAAAAATTACTGTTCATTTGGTTATTTTATATTTTTTCATTTTTGCCCAACTTTGGAAGGCATATATCTTAGCACAGTTATCGGATTTGTATAAATTACCACTCATTTTAAAGGAAAAAATTATATCTATTTTCTTGTAAAATATCATTTCCTAACTCACTCAATTGCTTCAAAACAAATTAGTCAACTTTAGATCCAATTTTGTTAACTTTTATCCCCTTTTGTTCATACTTAGTCCGATTGCTTTAACTTGCAATATTAATGCCTTTGGAGCATTTTGACCTACTCTAGCATGCTTGAGAATAAATCTACAACTACATATGCTATCACTTATAAACAACATATAATACCTTTATGGGTATTTACAACTCTCCACAAAATACTCATCAAATAGTTACCGAAACTCCAAGCATTCTCCTTATTTCTTCTTCTCTTCTTGGATAAATATAGCTCTAGGGTTTGGTTACATTGGTTGGGTAAGATTCTTGGGAATCTTAGTAGCATAAGCAACCATTATTCAATCACATACATGCATTAAAAACATGATACATGCATATACTTAATTAACATGAACCTTGAGAATGAATTAGTATGCATATCTTATATGTCAAACCATATAACATAGACCAAGGCATCCTTGCATAAGAGAAATCCTCATCATATCACAATCTTATCATTCATACCATGTCATATTATCCAATTCATAGCAAAGCAAGTAATTATGCAATTAAATACAATGATATGCAATTAAAACAATAATTGCTAAACTATCTTTTTCTCCTTGCTTTTCTTAGTCCTTTTCTTGCCAAATCTTTCCTTAATATCCAATGGTCCTAAATAACATCACATAAAGGTTACTAAATCATTTGGACCATTATAACATCACTTCATCATAACTATTCTTAACTTGCTCTCTTTAACCTCAACTTTGCACTTTTGCATCCATGGGTTTTAAAATTTATTTGACAAGCTTCTCCTTTATAATTTTGCATGTAGATTTCATTTTTAAACTCAAATAGTTCAAAAGAAACCTCCTCCCTTTCAACTACTCAAAACAGTAACTTAAGAGAGCATATTGCACAAAATTCCAATCTTTGTTTTTAATGCTTCTAAATTTGGTTTCTCATTTATACCCTACACAATTTTTCATTTAAACTCAATGGAAGCATCAAAATCATCAAAAACACATTCCTTTTTCCTTTTTCCCTGCAGGCTGAAATAGTACAGAAAAATTGCAACATGATTTTTCAACTTCTCTTGCTTTATACATGCATAATCTTACTTCTAGACTATTTTACAATCATTATTCAACATGAAAACACTCCTTCCTTGTAGATCAATTTCGTGCAGTAGCCCATGAACAGTGATTGCATGTCAAAAATTACAAACAAACTTAAATCAACTCAAACCAAGCATCAACATGTAGCAAATTAAGCATAGAGTTGATTGGAACCACCTACCACCTATCACTTCCAATTTTTGTTCTTTCTTGCTTTCTCACTCTAGCCCCTTTTCAAACCCTCTCTTGAATCTCTTCAATCACAGCACCATAGGGAAAAATAAATTAATTAAAAGGAAGCTAGAGGGTAGAAGCTTTAAAAATTGACAGATTTCATACCAAAATCATATCTTTACCTTAGATTTTGGCTTGGATTTTTGCTCTTTACTTCCTCCTCTTGTTCTTCACCAAACCGACTCCTCTCCTCTCTTTTCTGCAGTTTTGGTCGAAATAATGGCCTCCCAAGTGTCTTAGACACTTAAACATTAAGATTAGTAAGTGGGGCCCACAATTGTATTTGATAAAATAATTTTCTGCTGATAATTTCTACCACATGAATATAAAATCTTCTAATTTTTGGTCTTTAGATATGATCATGCCAAATGGTGAAATCTAAGCCCCTCATCTCATTTGTTTCCTTTCCTTTTAAGTTTCTTCACTTTTGTTTTGCTTGGTGACCAAGCCAAGATGTTCTGAGAATTCTTTTCAGGAATTCTCTAATCACCTGCTCCGTGCAATACCAAGATAATTTTCATTTATTTAGAGATAGTTTCTAATTTTTCTCCACCTCAAACTCTTTCTAGAAATGCTCTTAGTGAATTTTCTTCTAAAAATCTTAATTCCAGGGATTTTTAGCCTTTTCTTTTCTTTTATACAAAATGGTTCTAATTTTATCTTAGAGATAATTCTATAAAATATTAAAATTCCTGAGCTATTTTTCATTGCTCTAAAACCAAATATTTGAGGCCTCTGGATATTTTAAATAATTCTATTTGACTAATTATTTATTAAATATCCAAATATTAAATAACCTTTAAAAATTCCCACAAAAGTTATTTATATCATTTTGACTTAAACCGGACATCAATTATTGATCAGTAAATTTTTCTTTTTCTTTCGGTGCCCTGTGAAATTTTATGATATTTTGGTCAAATTTTAACTAAAATCGAAATAATGGGAGTGAAGATGAAGTTACAGGAGAAGGCTTGTGGGGAGAAATTGAAGACATAATAAACATTGAGGGAGACCAGACAAGAATTTTGCCTAAAGCTTTGTCGACCATGGCAGTTAGGCGTATTGTTGTTTATGTGTCAGTGGTTCTGTTTCCTGCTTAGTGTTGACAAAACAAGATGAAGTCGTGTATACATATACATATATATATATATATATGTAGTTGTAGTTGTAGTAGCCCACACACACACACACACGCATAAATGAAATATAATTTCATATCAATCCTACGTATGTGTAAGGTAAATTACCCCGAAACTTAAGATTATTATAATGTAGAGGCCGTCGCTCCAGAGGACCTTGAACGCTGACGACATTGATATGATGAGTTGATGACGCTGGCATTGGGTATGAACATAATTTGCCCATGCAAAAAAACAGAAGGCGTAATGTGAACATAATTCTATTATGTTAAAAATGCTAGCTCATGCTTTTAATATAAATATAAACCACATTTAACTTTTTTGTGAAATTGAAAAAGGTAATTAAATTACTTGATTATAATATATGTTCTGAAATGTTTATATGTATAATTAAATTATATATCAATTTATAAGTAAGAAAAAATGTGTTTTGAAGAAAATGATAAATATATCAGTTAATTAACTTTCTTAATCTTAAAAATAAAATCAATTGACTCTAATGTTAAAGATCGAAAGTATACTTATACAAAAAAAAAAGATCGAAAATATACTATTTAGATTTAGATTTTACAAAATAAATGAATGGATTGAATGAAGTTATATAAAATTATAAAAATTTGCCATGAGTGAGCTAATATTCTTTTGGAAATAAAATTAAATAATAAGAATGATTGTTAAATTGTCAAATAATGAATTTGAATAATGAGAATGTCCTCTCGCGAAATCCGTATTGAAGAACTAGTTCGAATGCCCACGTTTTTTCTTTTTACCACAAAAAAGTGCCTACGTTCACTATGCATCATGCTTTGATGACGGTGACGCCAATAGTATAAACGTAGACCCCACACAATAATATATATTCTAAATCTTACAAAAAAAAAAACAAAGGAAAAAGACAAAACGCTCACAACACGCATCTAGTATAATTGTATAAATGTTATATTGCTTCCCATTCCCATTCCCATTCTAGGTCTTTCACTCTGACTTTTTCATAAAAAATATATCAATGTTAAAATTAAATAAAGATTTTAATATATTTTAGCAACCTCTTAAGACGTTTCTGATATTAATTTTCTTATGTAGGACCTTAATGTAATTTCTCTAATTACTTATTCTATATTGCTATTGCTATTATGGCTTATTTGGATTAGCGTTATAAAAACACATTCACACAAGTCAAGATAAAAGCTTTTCTTACATACTTACCTAGTTTATAAATTGTAAATCATTTTGAAAAAGTAATATCTACTATTAATCCAAACAGGGTATATTTGTTGAAGTGATCGAATAATTTAACATGGGCAAAATCATTTTATGAAAATTTATAAACTTACCTTCTTTTGGGAACAAATTATTAATTAAAAATATCCAAGATTTTCCGAAAGGTATAAAATAATCCGTATGTGAAAAAGATCTATATGAAACAAAAAGTAAATAAGTAAACAAATAATATCATTCAAAAATTAGAAAAAGTTATCCACTTTTTAACGTTTTAAAGAATGTTTTAAAGAGAGAATTGTGAATCAGTCCCCGAAATCAATTTTAGAATATGATGTTCTAAATTATACAAATGATCTTCCACATTAAGAAACTGAATTTTCACATTATATATAACAGAGTTTTGATATTATGCAACTAAACTTCTCGATATGCAAATAAGTTTCCACAAAGATCAAATAGCAGGTCTCATTCTATAATTAATTTTTTAATGGGGAATTTATCCCTAATTCTCCCTTTTTAAATAAGATATATAATACATATAGTAAATGGTAAAATAAATATTTTTTTTCATATAAATTCACTAGCACACATTAATGTTTCTTACACTTGCATTTCATACCTGTGTGTTGGAAATATTATGTGAGCTTAGTAGGTTAAGTTCTTAAGGATTATCAGTTAAGATCTTATTTTGAATTAGTTAGTGACCTTAATCTATACAAATTAATGGGTTGGTTTCAGTTCCAACAGAATAAATATGAATTGGAAGCGTAGGAACTCTGACGCAAACAGCAATGTGAGGATTGAAATCGGGGGGCTTTACCTTTGATGAAGAGCTTCAGTTCGAACCTTGAAGATCTTAACATCCAGGCCATCCTATCCTTGGTGATGTTTAGGTTCAAATTTTGATATATTTATTTTTCAATTTTGAATGTTTCATTGCAATCAGCGTTGAACATGATGAGTTCTTCTTTACCCCTTTGACAGTGACTAACCCAGAACAATGCGCCACATTTATGCGTATAATATTAAAAAAAAATTAAAGAATTAAAAACTTGCATGGGAAACGTGTCTTTTGCCTTCTTCTTGTTTTTTTTTAAGATTTATATATTATTAAAAAAAAAAGATAGAATTGGGAGTTGGGAACAGGGGGGCCGTTATCACGATGGTGACGGGTGGGATCTCTTTCTTTTGAAACAAATAAACGGACTTACAAGGAAGTGTCAAGCATATGCTGCTCACGAGCAAAAATATTTAAGAGCATATTTAAAAATAATTTTTAAAAAGTGATTGTATATAATTTAAAGTAAGTATATGAGTTCTTCTTTACCCCTTTGACAGTGACTAACCCAGAACAATGCGCCACATTTATGCGTATAATATTAAAAAAAAAATTAAAGAATTAAAAACTTGCATGGGAAACATGTCTTTTGCCTTCTTCTTGTTTTTTTTTAAGATTTATATATTATTAAAAAAAAAAGATAGAATTGGGAGTTGGGAACAGGGGGGCCGTTATCACGATGGTGACGGGTGGGATCTCTTTCTTTTGAAACAAATAAACGGACTTACAAGGAAGTGTCAAGCATATGCTGCCCACGAGCAAAAATATTTAAGAGCATATTTAGGAATAATTTTTAAAAATGATTGTACATAATTTAAAGTAAGTATATGAAATGAGTTTTATCTCAACTTACGTAAAAATATTTTAAAAACTGTTGTCAAACATGCTCTAATACATAAAATGTTGAGGAACTTCCTTATAAGGAAGACTCTATTACAATGTCTGCAATAAAAGACAGAATCAGATCAAAAGACTAAGGGGGTGTTTGTTTCTATTTTTAAAAACTTTTTTTCAAAAAAAAATAAGAAAACAAAAAATTTGTTCGAGGTATTGTTTTAAATAACTTGTTTTTTAAAAAACTAAAAAAAAGTTTTAATTGTTTTTGCATTTCTTACTTTTTGCTTAAGAAAATTCTGAATCCCTTTATTCTTTACTTAATGGTTTTTTTGCCAATTTAAAAACTTGAGTTTTCATTAAAATTTTACGTTCCGATTTGGGTATATTTATTTTCAAATGTATTTTTTTAAAAACAATTATTCAAACATATTTTTTTTTCTTTTTGAAAATTGTTCTTGAAAACAATTTTATAGAACAGTTTTAAAAACAAAAAACCAGAAACAAGCAGATCCTAAAATACTAGAAACCATATGAACATTCTTCCATGGCAAAATCTGCAACTGAAATTGAGGTTGCAGTATTTATGAAGGTTTGACAACTCAATTTATTATCAAATTTGCTTCCCTCCCAATCTGCTTGCAGAAGTGATTCCTAAAAGGAAAGGGTAAATGTCTCAGTGTTGATTTATAAAAGGTATCAGTGTTCATATGTTAATTAACACTTTTTATTCCTAGTAAGAATTTGGAATTTAAATTAAAATAATTATAAAACGAGAAAATAAATTAATTTGAATGCTAATTAATTGTTTCAGAAAATGATGAAAATTGATTCTCACAGGAATTTATATAGTTTGATGCACTGTTTTATTTTCCGGCAAAAAGATTTCTGT
>QFDD01001370.1:0-31443 GCA_006871305.1 Vachellia collinsii
GGACATGAGCTCAGGCCATTACTACACCTCAAGGGAACCACAAAGGAGGCTTAGCTACTCATAGTAGCTGAATACACAGCAAGAAAGAAGGAGAAGGAATCAGCCATTGAATCTGGAATTTTGGGTTTTGCAGAAGATGAATCTGAGCAATGGAGTTGATGATGGTTTTTCTCCCCTTTTTAACAGCAAGGGTTGGACGAATTTTGTGGTTGGAGATAAAGTGGAATGGGTGCTAGGGCTGCATATGAAGAATGAGCTGTAAACCTCAACCTTTTGTCCTCCACCAACAAATAAAAAATGTGTTTTTAAGCCTTTCCTCCTTAATGTGCGTTTTTTGTCTTCTCCTTTTTAGCCTCCACCAATATTCTCTGCCCCTTTAACCTAAAAAAACCCTAAGATCATTAGTAAAAACGCATAGCATAGCTCAGGGTCCCTTTCTGCAATAAATTTGGCTTGTAATTATCCCCTTTCAGTCCCTACAATTCCAGAAAATACAGTTAAGTCCTAAAACAGCAAGTTCTCTAAATAAAGTAATTATTTCCTAGAATCTCATCATGCTTCATGCAACATTATGCTCATCAAAAACTCAATATTATAGGCCACTTATCTCTACTTTCCATGCCAAAATATATGAATTAACATGATGAAATATGCACTTATCACTCATTTGAATTGATAAAATAACTTTATCTAATATATTCTACCACATGGTTATAATATCTCATAACTTTTTGGTCTTGAAACATGAAGGTTCCATGTGGTGTCCTTTTATTCTCCTAAAGCTTACTTTACAAAAACTTTAGTTTCCTTGAAGCTATTTTGTCTAGCTTGAAATACTTTTTGGGAAACCCTTGATCACCTAACCAATGCAGGGTTAGTAAAAATTCTTAAAATTCATCTAATCATTCCATGATTTTTGTTATCTCATTTTTATTTCCAAAGATGCCCTTAAAATTTTCTTTAAAAAGCACTAATTCAAGGAATTTCTGATTTTTTTTCATCCCAGCAAACTGTTTCTGAATTTATCCTGGAAAAAATTTAATTTTATAAATTTCTATAATTCCTGAGTTATTTTTCATTGCTTTGAAATCAAATATCTAATGCCTCTAGATATTTTAAATAATTATATTTAACTGAAAATTAGGTAATTAGCCAAATATTATTTAATTACTAAAAATTCATTTTGAGGTTTCATGTCTTTTTTACCTCATTTTGTCTCAAATATTACTCAGGAAATTATTTCCTTTAATTTCATGTCCTCAAGGTCATTTTCTGATATCGGGATCAAAATTACCTAAATGCCCCTAGGACTTTATTCTAAATTACCAAAAATGCCCTTACTTTTTTCTACATTTTAAAAAATGATTATTTTGCCCTTCCTTTTACTTTCTTCTTCCGCTTATACCCCATTCTTTCATTTTCTTTTACTCTTGGGTCATTTAATTCATCTGTAATTACTTGTTTAGCATTTATTTCCAATTACAGAAAATATAGATATTACAGTAATCAAGGTTTACATAACAGTAGAAATTCCTAAATCTAGAAATATCTAACATATGTTCAAACATAGAATTAAACTAAGAAAACCCCTTAGTGTATCCATGAGTTCAAGCTTTGTACTCCCTCAACAAGAGACTAAAGAATTAACCTCTAATAGCTCAAAACTTGTTGCCATCACTCCAAATTCATTTTGCCATAAGGGAAGCCAAAAGGGGGATGGAAATGTGGAGAAGGTGGTGGAAGTGGTTTAATCGGTTCGAAATTGTAGAAAATGGTGGAAAAATAGAGAAAAGTGGAGGATTGAAGTGTGGGATGAAGGGAGGCTTGAGAGAACTTGGTTGAGACTCTTCTTGCTACAAATAGGCAGAATGGAGAGTCTCTTGTTCGTGGTGGCTACTTCCCTTATGTGTAGATAGAAAATGATCTAATCCAAAAACATGCTCAGGTCATGACCTAAGTAAGTGAAGTTGCAACCTGGGAAGTTGGAGGCCAATTAGTTTTGATTGAACTCTAAAACCTGCAGCTTCACTAAAAATAAATTCAAGTCGCAACCTGAGAATTGAGGTCGCTATGTCAAACTTGAGGTTGCAACCTTGGGACACCAAGGCACTTCCAAAATTTCATTTTTTGCTTTTAAGAGACTTGTGACTCTTTCAATGCTCCATCTTGAGTCGTTAAGTCTCTTGCAAATGCCTATAAACAAAAGCAAAGAGCTTTATAAAATTTAAACAAATTAAATATTAAGGCATTTACAATTTGGATGAGATAATTGACCTTTTTTTCTATCTAGCTTTATGACTATCTTCTTTAATTAAATAATAATTTTTACATAATACATGATAGAATAAATCTTATAAATATCAACTCATGAAGGGAATTGTATTCAACTTTTTTTTTTAAAAAAAAAAAGAACAAAATAATCAGATCTACCCGTTCAAAGAAAAACATGCATGATAAACATGATGGGCACCAAAAATCTGAACATCCATGCATCATGCACATTTACATACCAAAATTGTTGCCACTTTACAAATGAGCACTATCTTGGTGACATTGTGGAATTGCTACAAGTAGCATGAGAAGAAGGATGGCTAGTCAAGGTGAATGAGCTGAAGTGATTATACTCTCTCTTCATAGCTCTGTACACTTGCTCTAAGCCTTCCTCAATCAACTCTGTTACTGTTTGTGGCATTGGTGGTGTGTTGACATTAATAGACCCTTCCAGCATCCTCACCACTTCTCCCATTGTTGGTCTCGTAAAGACCTCATCTTGGATACACCAAAAAGCAACCCTCAAGGCTCTCACCAGCCCCTCTTCATCAACAGCCCCATTTAATCTTCTATCTGCTGCTTTTATAGCTGTCCCATTTGTCAGCTCCTTCAGTGGCCAATCATTAATTTCATCATCAGTGTCCATCAAATGCTTCCAATGTTTGATGTTATTGAATATCATCCGGGCCTTAATTTAAGAGCTACTTAACTAGTTAGGTAGATTAAGGAAGTTAGGCAAATTAGTTAATTGTAATAATTGTGACATGATCTCCCTAAAATACCCTTGTATAACAAATACTTTGTAACTATTTGAATTTGATTGCAGCTATTGTAGAGGTAAAATGGGAAATATGAGAGATAAATAAAATTGGGATCTTATTTTTAGAACCAATTCCAACCCCTAAAGTAGCTCTTACATTTAGAAAAAACAAGGTTTTGATTGAATTAAGTGATGAATGACTATTGTTGGAGTATTACTACTAAAAATAGACTTAGTTTTACATTGTAAAAATTCATGAAAGTATTAAAGTAAGTAAAACTAAGGGATGAAATATACCTTAAAAGCCCAACCCGGATAAAAGAAATCATCTGCATCAAAGGACATGTCAAGATTTCTCCGGCCACCAATGATCTCTAACAGGAGCATTCCATAGCTATAAACATCGGCTTTTACAGTTATTGGGCGATTACTGACCCATTCTGGGGCTAAATAACCTCTAGTCCCTCTCACCATTGTTACAACTTGAGAGTGCTCCCTCCCTATCAGTTTTGCCAACCCAAAATCAGACACTTTAGGACAGAAATACTCATCTAGCAGAATATTTTCTGGTTTTATGTCACAATGTATTATTCGATTCCTGCATTGCTCATGAAAGTATGCAATCCCTTGTGCAGTAGCAATAGCTATATCAAACCGAGTTTGCCAATCCAACAATCTATCTCGTCCTTGATATGAAGGGAAGATCCATTTGTCCAAAGACCCATTTTTCATGAACTCATAGACTAGAAGCCTATACGTACAAGCCAAAGTTATAATAATAGTAACAATAATATGATAACCATATGAAATTAAATGCATAAATATCTGTCCTCTAGATTGCTATCAAAAGTGCAGTCTATTTACAATGTCATATCAAAAAAAGAAGGTCATGCATACCGATGTGATCCCTCTGAGCAATAGCCGCATAAGCGAACCAAGTTCATGTGGTGCATTGAGCCAATTGTGTTTACTTCAGTGATAAATTCCTTCTCTCCATGTGGGAAAACCCTATCAAGTTTCTTTACTGCCACCAGTGTCCCATCTCCAAGACTTCCTTTATACACACTTCCAAATCCACCTGCAAAACATACACAATTAGACTCATCAATCAAGCTTTTACAATTAGCTCTGCCATATTAAAGTCAAAATTAAAGTTTTCACCCACCTGTCCCTAGCAACTGCGAGAAGTTACAGGTCCTGATTTGCAAATCATGATAGGAGAAGTTCGTAGGAGCACCTGATAAGATCAATGAACTTTCCATGTCGCTTTTTAATGTTCTTTTTCGTTGAACACTATAGTATAACAGTAAACATAGCAGGGCAATAAGAAGTGCCATGCTAAGAACAATTGGAAGGACCACAACCTTCTCTTTAATTTCACCATCAGAATTACTGCTTGATCCTCCTGCTTTACCTTCTGGGGTAATAGAACCATTTAACCTGACCTTCACAAATAGGGTCGCGCTAGTATCCGCAAACCCTCCAAAATCCATGCTCCTTAATACCCAGCAGTATGGTGTTTCTTCAGTTAGCCCATATAGTGAAGCAACACAATCACAATTTGACAAGCAAGCATCCCCACATTTTGACACAGTAGCAACATCACTATAGTTTACTAACACAGAAGTTTCAGAAAAATAATAATTCGTCTGCTGCACTACAGAAATCCTAAACTCTGATGCTTGGGTTTGGTTCTTGTTTTCGTGTTGGGAATCGCATTTTCCGACTAGTAAAGAATTCTCATAGCAAAGGCCATCCCTTCCGACTTGAGAAGTCCCAGGCAAGCAAGTACAAGATGCATTGGTCTTACTTCTGTCTAATTTACAAACCCCATTACCACAAATTCCAGCAATATCACAGGGGTTTGATACCGCAGCCCACTCTGACACCCACTGTCTAGACCCATTCACATCATCATCCCAACGATACAAACGCAAGTTTCCATTCTTTTCCAGCGTCAATCTTCTAAGAGTGCTGAATTGGGTTGTTTGGTGAGAGGAATAAGATAACCCCAAGTCATCATTGCCATTTTTGTACACATAAACAGCCCCATCTGAGGAATCTCCATACACAATCCCGAAGCTTCCTGCTTGATCTAAAATTGCTGTGACATTGCCTGTGATATTGGAGATATCCGGGCCTTGCCAGTAGGAATAGTTGGTGTAAGGTTCTGAATATGGGAGAATGTAAGTGAGGCCAAGGCTTAAAGAAGTGGTTTGTTGAAGCATTTTGAGAGCGTAGAAGCCACCATAAGATGCAGATTTTGAGGATGTCAATTCCGAGGAGACTGTGAAGGGTTGGTTTGGCAGGAGGGTGTCCGATGGCTGTGAGAAGCTCTGCCAAACAGGGCGGCTAGCGGTGGAGGTCGCGTAGAGGGCAAAGTTGCCGGATTCCTCCATGGATGCTGAATGTACGCCAGTGCCGGAGGTGTTTGAGGCCCAGAGGACTACATGGCCGTCTGAGAGAACAAGGTTTCCGGTAATGTCGAGCTCCAAGATAGCATTTCGAGTTGCCGGAGAATCTCTATTTTGGATTTGAGAAATAAAGTGAAATTTTGTTGGCAACTTGGGAAAGAGACACAGGGAGATATCATAACCCGTGGGAGCTCCTGTGAAGAGCAAAGGCTAGATGGAGATGGGATTTATGACTATTTTAAAGAGTCAAACACCAGATTGACCATCTAATCTCCATTTCTTTCTTTGTTTTTTTGGGTTAAACTTGTTTTTTATCCATATAACTTACCTTGATTTAAATTTTACTCTTTAAAATTTAAAAGTAATGATTTGATCCTTCAAATTCACTCTATTTAAAATTGTTAATCCCTAAAATTTTAAAAGATCCCTATACTTTGAATGAATTTTGGTTTTAATCTTTATATTTTGGACAAATTTTTGTTTTGATCCTTTAACTTAACGTTGTCAATTAATTCTGTTAAACTTTAAAATCCTTATAAAATTATATGGATCAAAACTATATATTTAAAACTTCATGGACCGAAACCAAGAAAAATAAAAATAAAAAATAAAAAAATAAGAAAGAAGCTTAAAACTATATGGATATGTTATACAATAATTGTTTCCATATTATTTTATCCAATTATTAAATCATTTCACCATAATTAACGGAGTAAGTGACACATTAGCAAAATTAAAAGTGTCAATATTAGGTTTAGATCCTTTTAAACTTACAGAAAATAACAGTTTTAGACAAAGTGAAAATTATAAACAAAAACCATTAATTTTAAACTTCAAAGACTAAAATCTAAATCATGATAAATTATAAGGTTAAAAGTAGATTTAATCCATATTTTTTTTCCTTTTTTGCTTGTATCTTGTATCTTGGTGGAAGCATGGATTTTACAAATTTGCAATCAAACATATAAATTTTATCGTTACAGTGACATCCTAATTTATAACTAAATTTTAGTGACAAATATATAATATAATGGCTTATGGAAATAGAGAAATAATCAAAAAATATTTATATAATATAAGATTCATAAAAAAAACAACGAGACCATTTTTATTAAAAATGTATGAATGATATAACATTTTAAAAGTATCTTAATTATTCTTCATGGTTTCTATCAATTAAAGGAGTATGAATATATTCCTTGTTGGCATCTTGGCCCCTAATAATATATTATTCAGTTACAATATACATTATTTTGTCAGACAATTTAAAATTATTAGAAAAATCACATACAAAAATATTTATCTCTATAATCTAATATATTTACTCTAATTTTAGTTATGGTCCTTTAAGTTTAAAATCAGTTTAATCATTCAAGTTTTATTTTATATAAAATATTGATCTTTATAATCTACTAAAAATATGGATCATCTTACTCATGAAGGTATCAAAACCATTGATTTTAAACTTGAAGAACCAAAACCAAAATGAAGGCAAACTTAAGGGATTGAGATTATATTAACCCAAATTAAAATTACCAACAAGTAGGTTACAAAATTTTAAAAAAATGTCATAGTCATGCTAGACCAAAAGTAAAATTTTAAAATATTAAATAAAATTCTATAAAGTTACATCATAATTTAAAAGGGTTACAATTTCAAATAAGATTTTTAATATATGATAACACTTCATTTAAAACAGTTACTCTTAAAAATTACATAACAAATCGTTCTTAAATTTTGAGACCAAGTTGAATTCTTCGAACTATTCAAATCATTTTTAAGAATTTCCAACCAAAATTTTCTTGCTTAATTTTTTATAGGGGGAATTACTATAAAGTCTCATGCAAGAGAATTAATATTAGAAAGGTCCCAAGAAGTTGTTAATATGAGTAACTTGAGTTGTCAATATTAACTGTTTGAGTTGTCAATGGAACATTTCTTATATTAAGTCTCTTGCATAGACTTTATAATAATTCCCCCTTTTTTATATGATTGTTTCCAGGTACGAACTGTCCTTTTGGCACATGTTGCTTGGTACGCTTCTTGCTATTCATCAGTATATGTGAATTATATAATTCGCATGTGAATAATCATTTGTTCCAATAATTTATTTTTTACCGTATGAGATAAGATATTGTCATATAGTAAATGTTAATATTATCTTTAGTGGAGATTCAAATCTTAACACACTATAACACAATGAGCTGGTCCCTTTTCTACTGGATCTAAACTTCCTCCAATTACTTCTCTCATGTCAAAGTATCAATTTATGAAAACAAATAGTGATGCATTACAAAAGGGTTTTAATTCATCTAGATTCATATAAGTCTAGAAGAATATCCCTCACAATTTGATCAACAAAAATTTAAATTCTCCATAAAAAAAGGTGGCTACATTTAATAAATAACAAATGCATTCGAATAAAATTATTTCTAACAGAAAAATACATATTATAAAAAAAAAGGAAGCCAAAAAGGAGTGGGCCCTACTTCTTAGCCCTATATTTTCTTAAAACTTAGTTCATCTAAAGTATCTTTGTTGATATTTAGATATGAAAGCAAAACTAAGAAAATGAATGCAAATAATTAAGTAAATATAGAAGAAACGAGTACCTATTAGGTGACCAAACCAAAGTTGGATCTCCAGGAAGTTTGGCGAACCAAATACCAAGCAGAAAAAATTTATTGTCATCGTGGTCATCATCATCATTAACAGATCCTGCAGAAGCAGTGAACCCAAACGCGAATGTGCCATTATCTGAAACCCATGCCTCACCCTTGCTAGCCATTAGTCTCGAGCCCAAACTGATCGGACTCGATATAACGCACCCACCAAGACCACCCATCATCACAAAGAGCAAGACCCAGCAGCGAAAGCAAGAACAAGAAATAGCCATTGTTAGCCGCACTTGCGTGTAAGCTGGTCTGCCGAAGTACTAATCCCAGTGTTAAAGTTTGAGCTTGTAGTATTATATATATATATATATATATATTGGGGGATGATGTGAAAGTGTTGCGTGTGGGGAAGTAAAAATAATGGAGATTAACACGTGGACAGAGGTGGGTGAGCTACAAGTTTGAAAAATGGGAATTGGATGGTGAATGGGAATGTGTGGTCGGCTGAGAAGATATGATTAGAAAATGGTGCGCTTATATGGTTTTCGAATTGGGATTGGCATCTGTGAGCATCCAAATTCCCAAATCGACAAGGGGCCACATAAATTAGACACGTGGCGGTGTGCTTGTTTCTACAAGGTTGCTTTGTCCACACCTTCGTTTGAAAGCATGGAAAAGATGCAATGAGGCGTTTGTGTTTGATTGTTTTCCTGTGTTTTATTTCCAGAATATGCAATTTCCTTTACAATCTTTTGTTTATGAAGTTCAAGAACCATGGTACTCATGTGCGCTTGGATATGACAGTAGTGTATGAGCTGAAACCAACTGGGTCTCACTCTATATTTTTTACAAATTAATAACGCGAGATCTAATTCTTTAATGAAGTAGAGTAATATAATTATGCCATTTTTTTTGTACAATTTCTTCTTCTTTTTTTTAAAAAAAAGGGCAAAATGACATTACTTAATAATCGTCGGTTTACAATGAACAAAAGCTTCAGGTACATAAATATTGATCAAAAAGGGGGAAAAAGGAATCAAAGGAAATACAAGTAACTGTAATTGGAGAGAAAGAACGAGATAGTGATAGAATTTTCTGCCATGTGATTTCTATGCTGTCAAGTTGAGCTGATTTGATGTTTATGAGTTTACTTCCTACGTATGCTACTGTAATTAAGGGGGGCTTCTCTTGAAGATCCTGTAAGAAGTTGTGCTGAATCCATAACATTGTTGCTCTTAAGCATTTTAATAGAAAATGGGTGTCCAGCCGGTGTTGGTTTTTGCAGATGAATTCCATAAGGATAATCCCATTATGGGGGATTTAGCATTGACAGAATCTATCCATGGATTTCCAAATTTCCCATAAGCAGATATCCCAACCTGTTTGTTGACAATTACAGAGGAATTTGGGACCAATGATGCATCTTTTATCATCGTGGATAGATTGGACTAGGAGAAAATTCTCTTTTTATCTCTGATAATATTTTCTAGGGTTGACGTCATTCCTTCATGCAGAGCTAAATTCCTTCTTTTCCGGATACAGTTAAGCATACAGATAATTCCTTCAAAGATTGTAGTCTCATTGTCATTGTAAAGAGAAAGAAAGGTGGAAACTAACCATGAGTTTAGGGCCTCCAAGTTGCCCTCAAGAATGCAAATAGAAAAGCATCCAAACCATGTCACCCTAGCAAAATTGCAAGTGAAGAAAGTGTGGTGTATGGAATCCTCAGCATCACATCCAAAAACACATTATTGATGTTTAACTAATGTTAGCGCAACATGTCCCTGGAGCGTGGGGCCTTCTCCAAAAGTTTCCGTAGAAAAAGAAGGTATTTTGGAGGGTGATCAGTCTTCCAAATGAGCTTCATAAGGAGATATTCCAAATCAGCACTGGCAGGTGGATTTGAAGCTAGTATTCTATCTCTATATCCTTAGCTCTATATTGTCCAATGGAATTGGCCATCCAGAGTAACTTGTCAGGTTTGTGTAAAAGAGATACTAGCAATCTGAGGATTCAACAACATTTTCTGGAGAGTAAAGGTTTTGTACTAAATGATGATTCCATTTTACTGGGTTCCAAGATGAGGGAACATGCATTAAGAGATCAGACATAAGGCATATAGTTGTGATCATACTTTGATCAAACTGCATGGGTGATTGAACTTTAATTGTCTATAAGTTCAATGGTATTTTCAAGGTTTTTTGTCATACTTTTTGGCTCATTTTGGTAACAATTGTGCTTAATTTGTATGAGAGCCTTTATCTGTAATTAGCATAGTTTTAAGATAAAATTGTCATAATTAGTTATTAATTGTATTCAATTGATTTCTAGGACAATTGATACTTCAAACTATGTGCCATTCATTTTAAGACACTCTAGTTTAATGCCCAAAGTGAAGACTAAGGAATTGCAACACACACAAGCTTGCTGAAATAGTTCACTACGGCCAAGTATTGGTTTCACTGCAGCAAAGGAAGAAGACCAAAGAATGAAGCTCTCTAGATAGTTTCGCTGTGGCAAAGTGCTCGAATTAATAACCTAAATCCGACCCCTATTTGAAAAAATTACCTACCCACTCATCCAAACCAACCCAAAACACCCAAATATCGAAATGAAACCCCATTTAGGGTAAGTTTTGTCCCATTCATCAGCAACACCCCATACCTAGCCTCCATATTCACTCACACACTCTCCTCTCATCCAACCCTAATTCCTTCATCTTTACTATCACTCACACCATTCCAACAAGGAGCTCATATTCTTCTCAAGTTGAGATACTTCATCCTTCCATGAGGGGCTAGACACCTCTCTTCTTCTAGAAGATGGACAAAGGACTGGAGTTCAATGGGCTTAGAACAAGGGAAGTAGTAGTTTCAATTCACATTTTTATTACACTTTCATTAATTCCTGAGTTAGAAATTGTGATTTGTGATTTGGATGTTTGATTATGGTTGTAACCAATTTTTGGATTCTCTCTAAATGTAGTTGGATTGGTCCTTGTAGTAGTACACTTTGATGTATAAAATCTCATATGTTATTTCAATGCAATCTTTATGCTTCTCTGTTGTTGGGCATAGTTGTGCTTGATTCTCAGTTTATGTTGATTGTGTTGGATTTTTTGCACTGATCATTTCCACTACACACACAAAGTGTTTTCAATGGGATTTCATGAAATGGAGTTCATTGCATGAAATCCTAGACTCAATGAGTTATTGAGGTGTTTCATCAATAAACTTAGTGAATTTCTACTCCATCTAACTATTTTGAACTATGATAGCCCAAACCCATTTTCAATAGGAACTTAATCTAATTTAGACACTTGTTTATCTTTATTGCATTCCTATTTCCTAAAAATCCAAAAAAAACGTACATTTATATGTTTTCTTTTAGTCATTACCGTGATTGAAAACCAAAACCCCTCTTTAATTCAGTTTGTATATATGACACGTTGTTAACTTAAAACCATAGTTAAAGGCTCCAGTTAAGTGAACAACCTAAAGTTACACCTTATAGTGAAAATCCTTTGTTTAATTTTTTATTCAACCTCCAAGGGAAACGTACAAGGTTTTGCCACACTATTCTTCACGTGAATAAATGGGCCAGCAGAGTTGGCAATTGAGAGGGATGGAAGTGCCATTCAAGACTATCTAGTTTAGTCTATTGATAATGGTTCCATCATTTTCTGCAATTCCTTATGACATCCATGATGAATTTTAAGGCAGTCCAATAATGGCTTCATAGTTAAAATTAGTGTACTTGACTCTAAGAGAATTATGAAACAAGGATGAGGACTCTAAGGATAAAATTTGCCAAATTTGTTTTGCAAGAATGCTTGGTGTGTTATTTTGGTCAGCCTTAGTCCTAAGCCTCATTTGTCAATGGGTTTGAAAAGATAATCCTTCATTAGAAGATGTATCCTTTATTTTTTGTCAACGTTACATACTCAAAAAATGTTGGCACAACATGAGTCTATCTTGTCACATATATATTAAGACAGACGTGAATATGATAAAGTATTGATATTGACTGCAAGTAACACAGATTTAATGAGAGTCAATCTTGAGGCTTGGGATAGCAATTTGACCTGCCAAGCTTGTGTTCTTCTTTGAATAATTTTAAGAACTTGCTGATATAATTCACTTTTAGTCCTTATAGGATTAATCCAAATACCAAAATGATTCCCCAAGTTTAACTCATATCTAAATCCCAAAAATTTGGAAATATGATTTTTGTTTGAGTGAGAAATATTGGGACTAAAAATGAGGGAGGATTTTGATCTATCGCTCTCTTGGCAAAAAAAAAAAAAAATAGGCATACATATCAATAGTCAACTTTACTATTATTATATTTCCAATAGAGCTTTCAAAGAAGAGAATGGAATCATCTGCATGTAAGATGTAGGAGATAGTAGCTACATGTAATATCCATGTTTTCTGTAACTGAAATAAAGACTAAACAAGTAACCATATAATGATTTAGGACCCAAAGAATAAAAGGAAAGGAAATGAAGGGCAAAAGAGCTAATTTAGGAAAAATGTAGAAAATTTAGGAACCAAAGTGTTATTTTGAAAATTTAAGGACCCAAGAGTCATTTTGAAAATGGGACTAAAGTGGAAATTTCAAAAATTGAGGGACCAAATTGTCATTTATGGGATTCAAGGCCATCTTGGTAAATATGAGAAAGTCAAAGAGTGTTTTGATCAAAGTTTGACCAAAATATCAGGAAAATTTTTCAAGACACCAACAAATAGAGAAAAATTCACTAATAAATAATTAATACCTAATTTAAGTTAAAATGGCAAAAATAACCTTCATGGAAATTTTAAAGGTTATTTAATTTTTAACTATTTAATAAATAATTATGATTTTGGAGATAATGAGTCACTAAGAGGCCAATAAATTAAGTCAAAGATATTGGAAATATAAGAGATTAGGAAAGAAATGTGCAAAATGTGATTTATACTAGTTCGGTTCAATCCTTAATGACTTACATCCAATTCCCAATCTCCACTTGAGATTTTCAATCCACTATCTTCTTGCTTAATCTAGGCATAAGAGAATTCTCTACAACCCCACAAGTTTAACCACGCACTTGTGAAGCCTTTTGATATAAGATCGAAAACGGATCGGCTAGAAACAAGTGAGAAAATTGAGACGATGATCATAGGTATGACCTTAAGAGAATTTGTCTCATACAATCCTAACCATAAAGACACCACAAGGATGATCAACCCTTGATACTATCAGAGTATTTGCATGAAAATACGAGGATGCAAGCAAAGCTTATAAGAGAATATAATTCTCAAAACAAATGTTATTCAAATCTGAAAATTCAGTACAAAAATGCAGCCTATATAAAGGCCTCCACAGAATACTCTAGAATACGAAACCCTAATCCATAAATGGTATACTGATGCCTTTATAATGATTGACTGATCTTATTGGCACCATTCAAGTCTAAAGAAATAAGGAAACAACTTCAACTTGAAGTAAAAGACAATCTTTGACTAGATGGCCTTATTTAATGCAAACAAAAAAGGAAACTAATCAAAAACAAAATTGCATATGATTTGGTGCATAAGGATGTCTTCTTGATGCTTCTTGAGTGCTTTTGGACGACACTTATACTCCTCCTTCAAGGCACATGCTTGTCACGTGATGTGTTAGGTGAATTCTTCAATCTGGACACCACATGGGCCTTGTACACCAACCTGTGAGGCTTTTAACAATGTAATCACCATTCTTAGGCCTTTGTTGATCATATTAAAGGAAGCCTCTTCCAAATGAATGGGCTCTAACGTTTTAAGCTATGCTATAAGGTAATTCAAGGCCTCCTTCATAACTTTAGTCTTTGCCCTTGTCATCATGCCTCAATGCCTCCTTCATAACAACAAGAAATTTCTTCATGGGAACACTTCACTAGGGCCAGATTTGTCCTTTGTTGCAGTGAACTCCCCAAATTCTAAGAGGAGTTCCTCTCTGGAATGTTTCACCATGCCAACTTCTAGCCTTGTCGTGACCTTTGATAGATAATAGCAAATCGTAGAAACTGATATATAACTAATGTAACCTTGCAACATTGATCCCAAAAGCAACTAATCCAAGTATTACAACTTAAACCATAACTCATAAGGGTAACTTGAACTTCAAAAAACATAACCACACATAGTCTCAAGAACACAAAAACTACAACCATATACACAACAACAACTCAAAAATTTGCTGCCATGCTTATATCTTCAGCTTCCCATTTCCTTTCCTTTCCCTCTATCAAAGCTTTCATCTGAAGCATTATTGTTTTTAGGAGGATGAGATTTCATAGAAATCTTAGTAGCAAATTATACCAACAATCACATAAACATGCATGATCACTATATGATGCTAACAAGAAATGACTATGAGCATACCATACTGCATGCATGTGCAACTGTATAACTAAACTGAACTGAAATAGCATATGGCCAATGCACAGCATAGCAAGGAATTACATGCTTAACATCACACCACTGAATCAACTGAATCAATCATGGCAAACAATCACATTATAAGCAATGTAAAGGAAAGAGTTAGTAAATCCACTACCTATTATGCTTAACTGACTTAGCTCTGTTCCTCCTTTCTCTCCAGAGCTCCGTAGGCCTCCTTAGTAACTTTAACACCTACAATACCATAATACATGTCCAATTACTACTTAACCAATTGAATGCATTACACTAGCTTAATCTCAAATCCTCTCTTATAACTCTTTGAACTCTAAATTCTCAATTTCAACTTGAACACTCGCATGCTTTTCCTTTGGCCCCATGACTTTCAGCCCTACAACCCCCTTAGGTTCCCAAAATTCAAAATTCCAAAACAACTATAATCTAGCTACCAACAAGCTCCATAACAGTAAAAGAGATAGGTTTTAAGACTTACCTTGTCCAATTCAAACTCTGAGTCACTTTCTCTCTAGAAACCTTTGGGCTACAAATCCTCTCTCTATAAATATACCGAATCAGAAGGAAATAAACCAATTAAACAAAGGACAAAGGCTAGAGGATCGGAGAACATGAATACTTCACACCAGAAACAAATCCTTTCTTGAGTTCTGGCTGGATTTCCTTCTTGGCTCTTCTCTTTTCCTCTTCCACACCTCCTCTTTTCTCTTTCTCTTTTCTATCAGTTTGGCTCCTCCAAACCATGGCCCTTCCTCTTTTTATAAGCCACCTTTGGCTTATTTCATAAGCCTCATGACTTGGTTGACAAGTTTAGGGGCCTGTCCCCTAAGTTTCGTCTTCTGGGTTCCACTGGTATATAACAATGCAACTTCTCATTATCAACTTTTATTTTATAAATGTCTCCCCTTAATGCTCTTTCATACGGAATATTGATATTGAACTTTGGTTACCTCTAAGCATCTCAAAATAATTATTTACTCTATTCCCTTATTTCAATTACTTCGAGGCTAAGCATATATACTCTAGGAATTCTTTCTAGGAATCCTCTGGTCATTTGACTAATCTATTATCATAGAAAATTTTCATAATTCAAGAGGTATTTATCATAATTTTCTCAACCTCAAACTCTTTCCTGAAATGCCTTTTCGAAAATTCTCTTTATTTTTTTCATTTCCAGGCTTAATTGCCCTTTTTATTTTCTTTAAGGCAATTTGCTCTAAACATGGACATGGAATAAATTTTAAAAACTGATATAATCCTCGAAATATTTTTTCCCAATTTCACAGAATTATCTGAGGCCTTTTTCTATTTTAAATAATTATATCTAGCTTAAAAATCCCTTAATAAGCCAAAATATTAATTAATTATTGAAAATCCCTTTTGGGGTTATTCTTACTCTTTTAATTTCAATCGTGCCTCAAATATACTTCAAAAAATTATTTTGCATATTTCTGTGCCTTGGGCAATATCTCGACTTTTTGCTCAAAATTACCAAAACTCCCCTAACCTTTGCCATAATTACCATTTTGCCCTTATCAACTAACAGGCATTTAAACTCCTTCTCATGATTTCTTAAACTCAATTAACCTTTAACTAGCCTTTATTCTCTCGTTTAGCTTTTTATTTCTAGTCAGAAATTTCGAGATGTTACAAAAAAAAACTGGAAGAAATGTTGTATACAATAAAATATTTAGAAATGTCAATGAATAATTGTATAGATAGGTGATAGTACCGAGGCTTAGTATATAATTACGATTTAGTTTATTCCCTTTCATAAAGCAATATGCATTGATTGGAGGAAAGATTTGAAAAATGGCCACAAGATGTGTTTTTAAAAATAAAAAAGCCTATCAGATTCATTAAAATTGAAATAATTCAATAAGCCTTGCATCCGTACAATGCACAGGGGAGAAATACTTGTTGCTTTGTAAAGAAAGCTTTCTCTCTTCCATGCTTGTTGCTCTGTAAAGATAGGTTTTCATTCTTCAATCAATGTGTTAGGTTATTCACTATCTCCAACAAACAACCTCAATTAATGAGGTCATACACTGCAAAACTTGGTCCTCATAAAAAAACCTTGAGATTTTTTTCCCCACTCACCAACAATATTACATCACAAATTTAATTTACTGGGAAGGGACATGCACATTTAGAGCAAATTCTTGCAATGCTTTTTTTGTTTCCGTGAATCTTTAGCCAAAAAGATTCGCATATGGGAATTATCTTTAGACGTTTCCTGCAACACTACAAAAAAAACATTAAATTTCTGACTGAATTAGTTACAGAATTTTTTCTGTGGCAAAATTTCTGACGGAATATTTCATAGCAAACTTTGCCACGGAAATTTTTGTGGCAAAATTTTTGATGGAATTAAAATTCCGTTGGTAACCAATTTGTGATGGTGAATTTAGCGACGGAACAAATTCCGTCAATAATTCATTCCGTGGAAAATCAAAATTCCGTCAGTAATTTTGTGACAAATTCCGTGGTTAATTTTATTTTTTTATATAGTGCAATGTGTTGTTGTAAGATAAAGGTCGATATATGCAACTTTTTCTTGCCTTTATATGTCAAGTTCCTTGATTTTGGGATTTTCTCTCTAGAGCTCTCTTCTAGTCCTTCTAGGATTTTTAGAGTCATTGTGGTCTTCAAGATGGTTTGTGGTAACTCATAGTCACCTTATCTTGTGGTTGTCCTGATCTTCATCATCGCTGCACCATATAGCTTGAATAGGTCCTTAATTTTTGGGTTGCGTTTTTTTGCCTTCTACTTGTATGTGTGGTTTGGTTCTTTTTAGTTATGTGCATGCTTGTTTGACACAATAAGAGATTAAATTGTGCAGACTTTACAATCTAATTATTTATGTAATATTATTTAGTTGAACAATTTTACTTTTCAATAATATTTAATTTATATATATTTTCATTTATTCAGATGATTTAATTATCATTTTTAGTAGTTTAACGATTTTCTCTATAAAATAGAAACATCTTTTATTTTTTATCATTTTATTTTTTCCTAAAATAATCACAATATAATATATATGTATTATTTAATATGATTTATATCTTTTTAAGTCATTTTCTATTAAAACTTACTTTTCAAATATTTATCTAAACAAGTTTTCATTTGCATAATAGGTCACTTCTGTTACTTATAATTTAAACATAAATTATATGACATCATATAAATTCTACCCTATCTTCAATTTTTAAAAGTCATTTTACTAAAAAGTTACTTCTGTTATCGCTTATCCAAATGGGCTTTTTATGTGCATGTGTGTAGGACATTTAATCGCTTGGCTTGTTTGCAAATACAGGGACTTTGGATGCAATTTACTAATTGGAGAGAAATTTCGGAAATGACAACCAGGAACTGGATCACCAAAATTAGAGAAAACGCAAAGAAGGACCTGAAGGGCAAAACACACCGTTTTGGATTAATCAGATTGGGGACTTCACTCTCGGCTTTCTCACTCATGCAGATCCGACTTTACCCCGACGGCGATTCCATCTCGTGTTCCCCACTGCCTCAGACTTCGTGTTCTCCATCTCATTCCACCGTCGACGAGTCCTCCATCTTCAATCGTGCTTGACTGTTCCGATGGTCAAAGCTTCGAGTTGCTTCGGTGAAGTGCCTTCTAGCGTCATGAGCAGCTAAGCCCCTCTTCTTCCTTGGTGATGATGAACCGAATGGGGAGTTCTTCGACTCTGATTTCACTTCCACTCTCGGTGTGTATCGATTATAATTCTAGGATTCTATTGATTGTAATTTGTATGTGTGAAAGAGGATTGTGACTGGTAGTTATGATCTGGATAAGGAATTTGTTCTGGATATTGCACTTAATGAGTTGTTTGATTAGATTAGAGCACTCTCTTGTTAAATTTAATTTTTCTTCTCATGAATTCATGCTCTTGCTTGACCGACTGGGTGGCTAGCATTATTAACATTAGTAGATGATTCTAACTGCAAGTCTATTACAAGCTGAGTATCTCAAGATGTATCTAGTTAACTAGTTGAACCTAGGTGTCTAGGTGAGCTTAGTGAATTAGTTGCATTTGCTTGAGTTGATTTTTCACAAGCACTTGTGCCTGGTCAGAAAATGAACTCAATCTAATTGGGACTAGGGAGGTAGACCAAATAACTCATCGAGGAAGCTCATCATCATTCTTTTACTACGCATCATCTCATTTAGATGGACCTGAAATTATAAAGATTATGTTCTGCTTTTACAAAACGAGAAAATGAAATAAAGAAATCTGTCATCTCTTGCTTTAGTTAACTGGTGAATTTGTTAAATGTTGTTGGTTCACTGGGTAGTTAGGAAACTTCAGCTCCAGATGGGCTTGTTATGAATTCGACCTAGGTTAGACCACTATATTATAGAGTTTAGCGTAGTATTTCTCTGAGAGCCCTACGGCGGGGCTTTTCAGAGGGTTGCTGATAATGCTGTCTCCAAATCATATGCTTATCCAAACTTAGTTGTATGCTTAACTTTTGACGCAGAAAGTTCTCTCCCACAAGGACCTGATAAATAGTCGAAGTTATACTTGTAATACTGCATTACCTCCATCCCAATCACCCGTACATAGGATGCACATGACACATTAGTGAGACTTGAACCTAACTATCAGCCGTAAGTGTCATTAATATAATATGAAAAATGCTTACTAATACATAGAAGAATATATGCATTGCATGATGTGAATGTGTTTTATAAATAATGTCTAGTTAGAGATATAAAGCAATTCAATTTTCTTCAATAACATTGCATTCAACTCGTACTAATTCAGGCGGAAGCATTAGAAAGCTTGTGTGGTAATGAGATAAATAGAAGTGAGCTTGAAGACGTATTGGCTAGGGAAAAGGAAGAATTACAAAAGCTGAAAGATCAACAAGATGAAATCATGGGAAAACTACGAATGATCCAAGATCAAAATTCAGCACTTGGTGGCCAAGTTGTTGAGTCACAGAATGTGGTAGCAGAGTTGGAGGAGAAAATTTTATCAGCGGTGGAACTCTTGATAAGCTTCAAGGACAAACGAGATAAGTTAAAGATTGTTCATTCAAATGCAGTAAGGGAAGTCAACAAGTTGAGGAAGTTTCCAAATGCAGATGTTGAATATCATCATAGAACAGAATTTCCTACATTTTCATTCTTAGATATTAATGAGGCAACTAATGATTTTGATCCAACTTGGAAGATTGGAGAGGGAAGGTATGGAAGTGTTTATAAAGGATTGCTTCGCAATATGCAAGTTGCCATAAAGATGTTGCCCTCTTATGGCTGTCAGAGCCAATTGGAGTTCCAACATCAGGTCTTTATTAGCATACTTTGACTAGCTTGAAAATCATAATATAAATTTTATTTTATATTTCCAACAGTCCCTACAAGTTATATTGTGTGCATGCTTCTGCACCTTCTACATCAGATGAAGTTATGTGTGTGAATTCGGTAATTTGCACTGTTGTTCTTTTGTTAAATGTTCCTATTATGGTAGACTTGCTCTCTTTTGCTTTATTTGTAGAAGCAGTTCTCTAATGTTGTGCTGCTTATCACTGAGCATTTCTTATTCAATCTTGAATGATTTATCTGATTTCATTTACAAGCTATTGGCCAAACCTGCAAAAACAGCTTAGATTGGTTCAAGCAACCAGAAGACTTGGATTTTGAATATCTAATACGGTCTATTTAAAGCATCCTCTTGTTCATTTAACTATATTATTTTCATTTATTCTAAGTACTGATTTTTGGTCGTTCTATTAATATTTGATGAACTGCATTTTGGTTTCTGTAGATAGTATTGTTGTTACGTGTTCATTTATTTGATCTGCTATGCGGGAGTTACTTATTTTTGTCCAATGGCTTTGGGTTCCTGATTATATAGAAAGCACCAAGGCTTTATTAATTATGTTAGATTAATTGCCATTTACCCACTGCCTATGCACTTTGTTTTAGAGATTGGTTGAATGCCATATGAATGAATTGAAGTTATTGTAATATATCACAATGGCGTGTATAGTAGTTCCTGCAGAAGAGGTTTCCTTTTCTCAATTGAAAATTATAAACGTGAATACAAGTAATATTTTCAAGGTATGTACCAGTTTACATGTTACAACGCAGGTATGTTAGTGCTGGAATAAAATAGAATAAAACTCTCTCCTATTCTCTCTCACAATAAGAATCTTACTATTTATATGGAATAAGGAGCCCAAGAGAATCTCCAGAAAGTCATGCGGTTTATTTCCTTGATACCTTGGCCTTGAAAGGGACTGAGATATTTGTAGATGATGAATTATAACTGAACCAGAATAATCTTCCTAATATTACGGAAATAACTAACTCAATGACTAGTGGCTAACTGACTCAACTAATGGAAATTCAATAATTAAATACACAATTCAGCTTGACTAGTTCAAATGCCTAGATTTGTTTCCTCGCCTCCGATAAGTTAGGTGATACCTATCATCACTCCCCCCCTTGAAAACCACCTTGTCCTCGAGGTGGAAATCTAGATACTATTTTTGGATTTGGTCATACTCTTCCTAGCTTACTTCTTCCCATGGCCGGATCTTTCATTGAATTAAGAGTTCCAAATGGGGCCCCTTCCAATGATGTGTTAACACTTAGGCAAGTTCTAACAACAGCTCAAAATCTGCTGAGACAAGGAGTGTTGCTGGAGGATCTAAAGGAGCAACTCCATGTGTAGGTCGCAGTAGTGAAACATGGAACAATGCGTGAATTTTGGCATCTTGGGGAAGATCTAATTCATACAGGTCCAATCTTCCTCTTAATAGTGTAAGGGTCAAAAAATCTGGGAGATAATTAGGTGAATTTTTTGCAGGATAATGATTTCTGCCTACAAGGTTGGATAAGCAGATAAACAACATCTCCAATGTCAAAAGTGAGCTCCTGATAGTGTTGGTTAGCATACGATTTCATTTGATCTTTAACCTTCTTGAGGTTATCTTTCAAAAGGCATAGCATGTCGTCCCTTGTCTCCAATTGCTTAGCCGGCTCTGCAATTTGTGTCTCATCTCTAACGAAAGGGTGAAGGGAAGGGTGATCTCTTCCATACACGATCTTAAATGAAGTAGTGTTGGTGGATGTATGATAACTCGTATTGAAGGAATACTTGGCCCAACACAGAAACTTAGTCCAAGTGCGTGGATGTTCATGGGCGAAGCACCGCAGATACACCTCCAACGAATAGTTGACAACTTCTGTTTGGCTTTCCGTTTGAGGATGATGAGAGGTACTCATCCTTAAACGAGTTTGGCTTAGCTTGAACAGTTCTTCCAAAAAGAGCTCAAGAAAAGTGGATCCATGTAAGAGATTATGGAGCAAGGCAAACCATGTAGGCGAACAATCTCCTCAAAATCGTTTTGCATCCAATTTAGCCTTTTAGGAATGAGCAAGAGGAATAAAGTGACAATATTTGCTTAATCGATCTACCACAAATAACTCCAGTAGTTTGCCGCCATTTACACCATTCAACCTGAATTCTATGATTAACATCACCATCTATTTCACCATTTTTTTGAATAATTGATCCTAGATATCTAAACTTTATCACTTGTGTAATGGTTTGATCCCCCCAATGTCACCTTCAAATCACTTCCTACTTGTCTCTTTTGAGAATGGGAAAAGTCAGCATGTTGGGGACCTTAGGAAAAAGTGTCAACCCCAATATTTTCTCTCCCAGATTTGTATATAATTTTGAGATTAAATGGCATGAGCTTGAGCAGGAGGCATTGTTGGTTATTAGTGATGGTCTGCTGGTCCAGGAGATGTTTGAGACTATTATGATCTCTCCTCACAATAAATTGCTTTCTCAATAAGTAATGACTTCATTTCTGCAGTGCTAATACAATGCCAACAATTCACAATCATAAGCTGACTGGAGAACGAAAAGCCTTTGATATGGAAAGCAATAGGGTGATCCTGTTGCAACAAAATAGCACCAATACCCTCCATAGACTCATCACATTCAATTATGAATGCAGAATTAAATTAGTCAATTTAAGGACGGGTGCAGTAATTAAAGCTATCTTAAGCCTTTTGAAAGCCCTTTGGGCTAACGGGGACCACTTAAAGTCATTCTTTTTAGTAAGGTCAGTCAAGGGTTGAGCAATGGTACTGTAATTCTTAATAGAGCATCTATAGTACCTAGCAAGACCAAGGAAAGCCTGGAGTTTAGTGACGTACTGCCACTATTTTTTCATAATTCGTCTCCACTCCCTGAGCTGATACGCAGTGGCCTAACTTGATTGTCCAAACTCACACTTCTTGAAATTAGCAAAGTAGACATGCTGCTATAAAGTCTAGAAAACTAGCCTCAAATGTACTCATGCTATTGTGGTGAAGTACTATAAACCAGAATATCATATGAAAACATCAAAAAGAACTGCATGAGGTGGGGCCTGCACAAATCATTCATGGCTTCCTGAAACATTGCTGGTGCATTGGTAAGGCCAAAGAGCATGATAAAATACTCATAATGACCATTATGAGTTCAGAATGTTGTCTTAGGAATGTTTTCTGCCAAAACGCAAATTTGGTGATATCCCGAATGAAGATCAATTTTTGAAAAATAAGCCTTACCACATAGCTCATCAAGCAACTCATCAATATTCAGGATAGGTACTTATTTGGCATAGTTAAAATGCAGGTATGTTAGTGCTGTGATAAAATAGAATAAGACTCTCTCTATTCTCTCTAACAATACGAATCTTACTGTTTATATGGAATAAGGAGCCCAAGATAATGTCTATAAAGTAATACGGTTTATTTCCTTGATACCTTAGCCTTAGAAGGGATCAAGATATTTATAGATGATGAATTACAACTGAATCAAAATAATCTTCCTAATATTACAGAAATAACAAACTCAACGACTAGTGGCTAACCAATAGCCTTATTATTCGGCTAGCAGACTCAACCGATGGAAATTCAATAACTAAATAAACACTTCAGCTTGACTAGTTTGAACACCTAGATTTGTTTCCTGGCCTCCAATAAGTTAGGGGATACCTATCATTACATCTCTTTTTCCATGTTTTAAGGTGTTGTCTATTTTCCAAATTGTGTTGACCGAAAGCCACAATTCTTAAGTTATTATTGCTGATTCCAATTTTCATTGTTTCCATATATTTCCATGTAACAATAGCCCCCCCCCCCCAAAAAAAAAACAAAAGAAAAAAAATGAAAAAAAAAAGCCAAACTCAAACCAGTTACATTCTGCTCTATGATCATTAAGAAAATAAGCAGCACTTCTCAATTTCTGTTTACCAATAGTTGCATTTGATATGTTATTTAAGTTCTATTTTATCTTGTAAAAATAGAATAGGAAAACAGAGAGCACATATGGAGAAGAGAATACAATAATTTTATTCAATTAGAACAGATGATTATAGAGGGGGTCTGATTTCTCCATTATACCATTGGAGAAATGTAGAATCTTAGTTCTTTGAGGATCCTCATCACCTAGATGCCTTCGCAAATGCCTAGAGCTACTACTCTTAGTTCAGATTCTGCATTTCTTCGTGACACCACAGTTTGCTTTTTACTTCTCCAAGTTATTAAATTTCCCATAGATATGTGCAATACACTGTGATTGATCTTCTATCCTCCACATATCTTCCATGATCAGCATTGGTGTATATTTAAAGATTCTTGAGTCTATTTTTCACAAAAAAGATACCTTTTCCTGGATTTAGTTTTAAATATTTTAGGATTTCGAAAACTGCTTCCATGTGCTCTTCTAGCGGTTGATGCATGAATTGGTTCACCTCCCCTATAGGGATTTTTGAAGCCTGCAAACTTTGGTGATAATTGTAAGGTTTCTCACTCCTTTAGGAATTTCTATGTATACTTCTTTTAGGTCTCCATTTAGGAACACATTTTTAATATCAGGTTGATGTAGAGACCAATCCAAATCGGCAGTAATAGAGAGTAGGATGTTAATTGTGTTGAACTTGGCGACAAGTGCAAAAGTCTCCTGATAATCAGTCCCATAGGTTTGAGTGTAGCATTTTGCAACAAGTCGTACTTTATAGTTGTTCATGCTTCCATTTGGGTTGAACATTGGTGTAAAGATCCTTCTACATCTCACCGCCTTCTTTCCTTTAGATAGAGTAGTGATTTCCCATGTTTAATTCTCAAGTGCTCATAGTTCTTCATCTACCGCTTCCCTCCAATTGGGATCTACCATTGCTTGTTGAAATGTGTTTGGTATTTTCACTTGTACACTGTTGGCAACAATATTTTACATACTCGTGGATAAGTTAGTATAAGAAACAAAATGTTGGATAGGATGTTGAATACATGACCTTACCCCTCTTCTGAGAGTGATTGGCCACCCTAATTCTTGAGGATCTGGCCTTGGGCTAGTGTCTATTGTGTGCCTCGAAGTCTTGTATCGATGTTGTTTATTTCTCCATCAAAGTTTGGTTCATTATGATTATCTTCTTCATTAGAGTCTAGTTCATTATTGTTATCTTGATATTCATCTTGACTTTCATCAATTTTTGGTTGATTCCCTGTGTTTACACAGGTTCATTTATAAAATTTTCTGTTTCTGGTGAGAATTCATAATGTAGGTAGATTTGAGCTTCTTGGTTTCTAGTTTCAGAATTTTGGTTGTTGTGTTCATGCTGGATTAGCCATTCTTCTGTTGTAAAAGCCCCCCTGAATGGGCAATTTAGGATAATAGGCATCTTTCTCATAGAACAAAACATCCCTAGTTATGTGGATTTGTTTAGAGATTGGGTAGTAACATTTATATCCTTTTTTGAGTTGAGGAATAACCTACGAAAATACACTCATGAAGTTTGATGATGGATTCCTTCTTTTCTAAGAAATTCATTAAAAACATTACTCATGTACTCTTTTACATTGTCACTTTTAAGGACTTTGATTGAGGTTTCAAATTTATTTTTCACAAATGAATAGAATTTCTTAAATATTTCAAAGACCTTTGATTTTTCTTTCAGCATATAAACCCACGTCATTTGAGTATGATTATCAATAAAAGTGACAAACCATCTAGCATTAGAGAGTGTCTTTACCCCAGTGTGGTGCGAACCCAAAGAGGAAGATTCCAAAAATCCACAACCAATCAGAATATAAGCAGTCCAAGAACGCTAAACAAAGGTTAAATGATCCACTTAAACCCTTGAACATGGAAAAACATAGACCCTAAGTGTTGAAAGACGCCATAAGGGTGATCAAGCCTTGATAAGTCTGTTAGTTTAATAAATAACCCTAGAAAGAATCCTCTCTCAATCAAGAATGCAAAACTCAAATCTCATAATTTGATAATCTCAATCTGATTTCAAGAAAGAGGAATACAATCTATTTATAAAGGTTATATTCTGAAATTCTATCCTAAAAATATGAAATTCAATCTAAAATCCAAAAAGATAAAATTAAAATTTAAAATTGATATCTATTATAAAATCTAGGAACAATGGTATTCAAAAGGATATCTTCTAACTAATTTTATCTAATTTAAAATTCAAATTTTTGCCTGACTAAAATATACAAAAGATAATCAGCATTTTATGCTCAAAATGAGATTATTTAGGCCTAAATGAGTCCTCCCATGTATAGCACTAGGTCCAAGCCTCTTAATTTCAAACCTCCAAGCCCAAAATATAATTTGTGGGTCCGTTTTCAGCCCAAATCAAATTAATAATGTCCTTGGAGTCTTCTTTTTCATTTGTTGATCCAAATGCCATTTGCTTTATTAAAACCTCTTGCACAAGCCCATTCAATGCTTCCTTAATTCTCTTGGCTCTTGCTCTTGTGATTGGTCCACTTGAAATTTGCAAAGGTTCATTTGAATTTGATGAGTTAGCTTGCTAGATCACATCATGGTGGGCCCCCAAATATCACTATGAATTACAGTAAAAGGAGCTGAGGGCTTATTGGTGCTTAGATTTGGGGTTTTTTTGTTAATTTAGCAAATCAGTAGCTATCACATTAAAATAGGGGTACTTTTATTCAATAAACTTGGAAGTAAGTGCTTCATGAAGTGAAAAGCTTGGGTGGCCTAACCTGTGATGCCATAGCAGAATATTTTTATTTTAAGAGTTAGAGCTAACCAATGCTCGCTCATTTAAAATTGCTGCCTTGTAGCAGTAGAGTCCACCCACTTTTTAGCCTCTCCAATCTTCTTTCCCGAGGACAAATCTTGAAATATGCAATGCACATCATTAAATAGGACATCACTCTGGCTTGTTTTCGTTAACTTGCTTACTGCAATTAGGTTGCATGTGAGAACATGGACATACAATGCATTTTGTGTAGTTATTTTTTCTGATAAGATAACAGTCCCTAATCCACATACTCTTGTATTGATTCCATTGGTAACTTTGACCTGAAGGTTTTCATGGCAATATTTGAGAGTTATGAACAAAGATTTATTGCTAATCATGTGATAAGATGAATCCATATATCATCACTAGTTATTTAAGCATTTAATGCAATTATAAAGTTACCTGACTTTGCTAAGCTAATACTAGGAGTGCTGGTTTGTTTGTCAAGTATTTTCCTTAATAGTTGGAGCTCCTCTTGGCTAAGTTCCTCTCCCTCTCTTTCTCGATTTTCTACATGATAGCTTTTGCCTTCTATTCTCCCTTTTGTCTTTATATTGTTGGGCCTTCCGTGTAATTTCTAGCAGATTTTCCTGGTGTGACCTTTCTTGTTGCAATGGTCACACCATTTGTCACTCCCTTGGCCTTTTGATTTGTGAAGTGTGGTCCTTTTGCAACAAGGGCTGAGCCTTCTACTGGAGCTGGGAGGCCTTGAGTAAGTTGTTTCCTGCTTTCGTCATAATTAACCATATTAAAAGTTTCAAACAGAGAAGGTGGAACTCGTTGCCTCTTTCCCTGTTTTCCCGTTTTACTTGCTCCTCTAGCTCATCAATGCCGAAAGTGCTGCTATCGATCCTGGAATCCAAGAAAGGTTGGGATAAATCCATTCCCATATCGTAGTATATGACAGACGGATTGATCCCCATTATTCTACCCCTTACCTCTTCAAAGTTTTCAGTTAACCCTGATAGAAACTCTTAAGTTCTACCATTTTCAATATATATTGTTTGAAACCGTGAGAATTGTCTAGGCATTTCCAGGAGAGAACTTCAAACAAGTCTAGTTGTTGCCATAAACACATGAGGGAACAATAGTATTGAGTGATAGTCATGTTATCTTGCTTAAGATCTTTAAGCTATCTCTTTACATGAGGTATTGCTGCTGTGTTATCAATAGCTGAATAGGTGCGTTGGGCTGCGTTGCATATTTCCTTTGTTGTGCATGCCAACAGGTACCCTTCACTAATCTCAAGAGTCATGGAATTGCATAATACGGTCAATACCTGGTTATTTTCCGCAAACCAAGTGTCAAAACTTGGGTCATTCGGGACTGGTTGAGGGGCTTGTTTGTTAATATACTTCTCCTTGCGTCTTCCCCTTAGGTACATGAGGACACTTTGAGACAATTGGAGATAATTGCTCCCATTGAGTTTGTGCGGGATCATGGTTTGGTGCTCAGTCATTGGTGGAAACTCTTGCATGGTTTATGAGGTTTTAGGTTGTGAGAATTTCTAGAACACAAATGGAGAAGAGAATAGAATAATTTTATTCAATTAGATACAGATGATTATATAGGGGTCAGATTTCTCCATTATACCGTTGGAGAAATCTGACTATGCAAGGAAATATTTCACCCAAGAATATGTGTGATTACACCGGAATCTTCTCCTTCAAATTACTTCCTCAGATTGCTCTCCGTTTAAGCCCTAACTATCAAAATCAGATTTAGATCCCTAGAATCTTGGGATCCTTATTTCTAACATCATTGCTTGACTAATTTTTAAAATTTTGGTAAATTAGATGTGTTTTCTTGTAGACAACTTCTAGCTTGGTTTTTTTTGTAAACAGTATGTTATAGTAGTGGCTGATAGAGCATTATGACGTTTGCCTGCCTCACTTTGTGATTTATGGCATGCTTGCATTCTTTTTGGTGTGTATTGCATGAATAACAAACCGTACAATTTATGGCTTATAAATAATGAAGTTCAACATAGATTTTATAATGTAAATTGAATGTAATTTTTTAAGTAGAATTATTATTTGCTTCATTTATGGATTTTTCTTTCTTGAAATGATAAACTCGCTTCATTTATGGGCCTGAGTATTATTGACAGAGTGCCCAAATTAATATTTATGTACAGATTGCTGATGTTTTCTATATTACAGGTTGAGGTTTTGAGTAGGATAAGACATCCAAACGTTGTAACACTGATCGGAAGCTGTTTAGAATCTAGGTCACTTGTCTATGATTATCTTAATAATGGAAGTCTTGAGGACTACCTTGCCCGCAAAGACAGGACTCCACTTCCTTGGCAAATTCGAATATCCATTTCTGCCAACATATGCTCTGCTCTTATCTTCCTTCACTCTAGCAAGCCTTGTATAATCCATGGAAATTTAAAGCCCAGTAAAATTCTACTTGATGCAAACTTTGTTGCCAAACTTTGTGATTTGGGCATTTCTTCGTTTGTCAGTGGGAATTCAGCTGACAGTAAGACAACAGTTGATAACCTAAATGAAAGTTTGGTGTATGTGGATCCAGAATTTATTATCACTGGGAAGCTCACGCCAGAATCTGATGTGTATTCGTTTGGAATTATATTGTTAGAGCTTTTAACTGGCAGACCCCTTTCAGGAATAGTAAGGGATACAAAATGTGCATTGGAGAAGGAAAATCTTAAAGCGGTATTAGACATTTCAGCTGGAGAATGGCCACTTTATCAAGTTGAACGGCTAGCATATTTGGCACTGAGGTGTGCTGAGAAGACTCGGCTGAACCAGCCTGACCTCTTGTCAGAAATCTGGAGTGTTCTTGGACCATTACGAACTTCATGCATTAACTTGTCACCATATTCAACTTCCAAGAAGCTTCAACGTCCTCCTTCTCACTTTGTCTGCCCCATATTTCAGGTTAATTAATATCATAAACTGCTCAAAATCTAGTTTATGGAGTGATACTGATCCCAAAAGATTTTGCTGAAAAATAATTTGCAAATATTTACTTTAGACAGTTCTAAATATAGAAATCTTTGTTGAAACTTACTAGGATTGACCTATGCGACTTTCATATTTGCAATTGTCTAAATCTGTATTCACTACTTAATTTTCAACAAAATGGTATGAGATCGAACTTCCATTAAATTGATCTTTTGGAGCTAAGTGTCATTCTCCCTATATTTTAATCAAGTGCCATCATTCCAGTCTAGAACAGATTAATTTCATGACTAACATTCCCATGTTTTAATCAAATGCCATTATATGTTGGTAGTTTGTAAGCAGTCATGGCTTGTCAGTTGCTTCGTCATACATACGATTTACTGGTAAATTTGAAAGCAATGTTAATGAATGGAGTATCAGATTGCCGAATCAAACAAAGCACTCAAATTCAGAACTTAAGGTAGCTTTGGCTAATTCTAAATATTCATTACTGAGCAGTAATGTAACCTAGGGATCACACTCTAAAATAAGTTTACCCCATAGGTTTAAGTGTAAAACTATGGACCCATCATTTATGCTCGGACTTAGTGTCATTTTTCTTGCTGCTTTGACTCAAATTGTGAGAGCACTCACCCAATTACATTAAAATAATAATAATTAACTGGCTGACAAGTAACTACAGATTACTTTTTGGATTGGTATCTAATATTTCATTTGTATTGTGTTTGAAATTATAGGAAGTCATGGAAGATCCTTATATAGCTGCAGATGGCTTTACATATGAAGCGGACGCAATAAGAGGATGGTTGGATAGCGGTCACAACACTTCGCCAATGACAAACCTTAAGCTTGAACACACCAATCTGGTGCCTAATTATGCATTATTTAATGCAATTCAGGAGTGGCAGCACCTGCAATGACATATTTGCCCTCTATCAATTCTACCTGCACATATGTATGGGCAATCATATTTACTGCTTACCCTGTTGTAGGCCAATCCATCATATTACTGTAATTCATCCCATGCAATTGATTTAGCAAAATGTACCTGTCGTTTCTTATCACAACGCACACCTCAAAATAATTCATATTATTATAGAATGTCTATAGGCATCATTGCATTTTGTGAATTGTCAGAGTCATCTATATGCTTTGTTAAGGTTCTTTGTTGATGGATTTGTTATATCATATTCTCTCAATAAAATTATGCAGATATGTTATTTTAGAAATGTACAGACTTTATTCTCACCTTTATCCCCCTTTGGACAAGAGCACGACAAGAAATCATGCTATAGAACTCTGAATTAGGACATAAAAGATAAACATTCTTGCTTTGTGATGGAGCCGATTCCGAAGGCTTCACAAAGAAACTTAACAAAGCATATAGATGATTGACAATTCACAAAATGCAATGATGCCTATAATATGAATTATTTTGAGGTGTGCATTGTGATGGGAAACGACAAGTATATTTTGCTAAATCATTTGCACGGGATGAATTACAGTAATATAATGGATTGGCATATAATAGGGTAAGCAGTAAAATGTACCTGTCGTTTCCCATCACAATGCATACCTAAAAATAATTCATATTATAGAATGTCTATAGGCATCATTGCATTTTGTGAATTGTTAGAGTCATCCATATGCTTTGTTAAGGTTCTTTGTTGATGGATTTGTTATATCATATTCTCTCAATAAAATTATGCAGATCTGTTATTTAAAAAATGTACAGACTTTATTCTCACTTTTTTTCCCCTTTGGACAAGAGCACGACAAGAAATCATGCTGTCATGCTATAGAATTCTGAATTAGGACATAAAAGATAAACATTCTTGCTTTGTGATGGAGCCGATTCCGAAGGCTTCACATGAAAATTTTCGTTACATTATATGATGGGCTTGCTGC